>SKCR01018048.1:0-20831 GCA_019454045.1 Zanthoxylum bungeanum | reverse complement strand
TCCAGAAAATAGATGCAATGCAACTTTCCACTAACAAACTTGAAACATGCATCACCAACATAACTGAAAGGGAATTAGATGATGAGATTCTAGAATGTATCAACTATCTTGACGGAGCCTCTCGCTTCAAATCGACACCACGAGTGTAAAGCTTAGAACTACCAAAAAAAGAGTGAATCAAGCCCTCGATTGAAGAACCACCGCAGTTGGAACTAAAGCCACTCCCGAGCCATCTCAGGTATGCATATTTCAAAAACTCTTTTGATTTATCTGTTATTATTTCTTCGTCTCTAACATTGATGCAGAAAGATAAGTTGTTGAGAGTGTTACGTGAGCATAAGAGAGCTATTGGCTGGATTATAGCATAAATTCGAGACATCAGTCCATCATTTTGCATGCACAAAATCCTGATGAACGATGAGTACAAAGCCATAGTGGAACATCAACGAAGACCGAATCCAATCATGAAGGAAATAATAAAGAAAGAAATCATCAAATGGTTAGATGCAGACATCATCTATCCCATCTCAGACTACTCTTGGGTGAGTCATATGCAATATGTACCCAAGAAAGGAGGAATGATTGTAGTCAGAAATGAAAAGAACGAGCTGATTCCGACAAGAACATTGACTGGATAAAGAGTATGCATGAACTATATGAAGCTGAACAAAGCCACACTGAAGGATCTTTTCCCGCTGCCATTCATTAACCAGATGCTAGACAAACTGGCAGGATATGATTTCTACTGCTTTCTGGATGAATACTCAGGATACAATCAGATTTCTATCGCATCAGAAGATTAGGATAGAACCACCTTCACGTGCTCGTATGGTATTTTTGATTTCCGTAGGATGTCATTTGGACTCTGTAATTCTCCTGCCATATTTCAACTTGCATGATGGCCATCTTTCAGTGTTTGGAGACTCGTTCGACCACTGCTTACAAAATCTGGAAAAAGTGTTACAAAGATATAAAGATACAAATCTGGTACTGAATTGGGAGAAATGCCACTTCATGGTGCATGAAGGCATTGTCCTGGGACATCGGATCTCACATAAGGGAATCAAGGTAGATAAAGAAAAAATTGAGATGATAGAAAAAACTACTTCCACCATCATCAGTCAAAGGGATTTGAAGTTTTCTCAGGCATGCAAGATTTTACAGAAGATTCATCAAAGATTTCTCCAAGATTGCCAAACCTCTGTGCAACCTGTTGGAGAAAGATGTGCCTTTCCACTTCATCAAAGAATGCCACCATGCTTTCGAGATCTTGAAACAAAAGCTGGTCTCTGCTCCCATCATAGTAGCACCAGATTGGACTCTCTCATTTGAAATGATGTGTGATGCCAATGATTTTATAGTAGGTGCTATTTTGGGACAACGTAAACCGAAAGTTTTTCACACCATTGACTACGCCAGCAAAACTTTTGAATGAAACACAACACTATACAACAACTGAAAATGAGTTGCTCGCATTTCTGTTTAATTTTGATAAATTCCGCTTCTATTTGCTGGGTCCCAAGGTGGTGGTCTACCAGATCATTCAGCAATCAAATACCTGATAGCGAAGAAAGATGCCAAACCCAGATTGATTTGTTAGGTGCTTCTACTACAAGAGTTTGACATGGAGATATGAGATAGGAAAGAGACAAAAAATAAAGTTGCAGATCACTTGTCAATGCTCAAAAATAGAGGTACAACTGGCAATGAACTGACAATTAATGAAACTTTTCCAGATGAACAGTTGTTTGCCATCAAGCAGCAAGAAGTCCCATGCTATATTAACTATGTGAACTATATAACATCGGGGAAATGGCCGTTGGAGTGGACACATCAGCAAAGAAATAAATTTTTTAAAGAAGTCAAACAATATGTATGGGATGAGTCGTACCTATTCAAACGTTGTGCTAATCAGTTAATACGTCATTGTGTACCACATGAGGAGGTCAATAGTTTCCTGCAGGATTGTCATTCATCACCATATGGCGGCCACTTCAGCGGAGACTAAACAGCAGCCAAAGTCCTGCAATCAGGTTTGTTCTGGCCCATCTTGTTTGAAGATGCTCACTTATTCGTTCTTCAGTTTGACATGTGCCAGAGAATGGGAAATATTTTCGAGGAGAAATGAAAGACCTCTTCAAAGCATTCTCGAAGTCGATATATTTGATGTATGAGGGATTGATTTTATGGGACTCTTTGTTCCATCATATGGAAACCTATACATCATGGTTACAGTAGACTACATCTTCAGATGAAGCAAAAAAACTACCATTGAATGATTCCAAAGTGGTGTTAAAATTCCTCAAAAAGAATATTTTCACTCGCTTTGGAACACCTCGGGCAATCATTAGGGATGGTGGAACGCACTTCTGCAACAGATACTTTGATGCACTTCTAACCAAATACAGAGTTACTCACAAAGTTGTCATTGCTTACCATCCGCAGTCAAGTGGTCAGGTTGAGGTTTCCAACAGAGAAATCAAAAGAATATTGGAGAGAACTGTTTGTTCAACGAGGAAGGACTGGTCCAAAAAACTGGATAATACATTATAGGCCTACCGGACATCTTTCAAACACCCATTGGAATATCTCCATACCGTTTAGTGTTTGGAAAAGCATGCCATTTACCTGTGGAGCTCGAACATAAAGCGTATTGGGCACTGACAAAGCTGAATTTTGATCTGCAAGCAGCGGGGGAGAAACAGCTCTTACAATTGAATGAATTAGAGGAATTTTGCCTCCTGACCGGCGTAATCACACGCGTATAACGCAAGCGCACGTATCGTTCAAGTAGTATAAAAAGTATCGATCCCACGAGGACTTAATACATAAGCTATTAATTAATGAAGCTAAATATTTACAAGTATCTAATGGATTGGTTGTTTGATTTGAAAGTGACTTAAAACAAGTAAATGAAATTGCTCGAAAATAGATTGAAGAAAATTCAAATTTATAAAATTATCCAAGGTTGTGAATCTTTCCAATATCCTTTAAAAGATGAAGTAGTTATTTTATGTTGTGTAATATATTGGTTTATTAACCTGGAACACGAAATTATGCAAAACCCTCTTCCGATGGTCAAATACAATATCCAGTATAATCCAATTAATCATATTCCTATGTTAACCAAGTTATCTGAATTCATTAAGATTAAGTTCCAATTATGGCTACCCCCGCCTGACAGGTATATTCATATCCTGTAAGGAAATCTATTAAAGGGTTATCTATCCTCAAGGAAGATCGTGGGCTATTAAGTCTAAGGTCTTAAACCTAAAATCCCTTTTCCAAGTTCATTTTAAGTTTACTGAATCAATCTTATTAATGGACAGTTAAGAAGATGCATTAAGACTAAGGCTCAATAAATAAACCTTTATATTACCCAAACCGTAATTTAACCCCTTATAAACCGGAGATTTGGACTTCATCACAACCCCTGATAACTGGCTTAGTTACGACACATATTTACGGGTAGTAAAAACTTAATAAAATAAAAGACATAAAGTAAAATGCTGAAAAGTAAATGACGGAAAGTAAATGCTGAAATTAAATACTGAAAATTAAATGCTGAAAAGTAAAATGCTGAAAGTAATTTACTGAAAAGTAAATACTGAAAGTAAATTGCTGAAAAGTAATAAAGTAAAAGTACAATAAAAGAAAATGATGAGGTAAATGATCCACTTTTATTACTTTTATTTTAGATATCTCCCTTTATAATATATTAACTTTGCATGATAATTACCAAGTTAATAGTGTTTTTTTTTCTTTCTAAATTACCGAATGAATTCTCCGATTATTTTTTTACCATACTTCATATACCATAGCCAACAAAATATTATTCAACTCATTTTTGCCCAGAATAGTCACAAGTGCAGTTGAGAAGAAAATAATATTTTTGTCCTAAAGTTTTATTAGAATTCACACCTTTTTAGCAATGGAATATTTTTCTGATTTTTCTGATTTTTTCTTGATTTTTGATTTTTTTTTATTTATATACAATATCATCCATCTATGTAGCGAGTTTTGGGTCAGTGACTCCCAAACCAGTTGGCTTTAGGGCATTAGGTGTTAAGACACCCTTACAGACTTAACTACTCAGACTTCAGATATATATATTTTTTGGCAACATCTTCGATCCATGTAACGAGCTTTGGGTCAGTGACTCCCAAACCAGTTGGCTTTAGGGCACTAGGTGTTTGAAGAGTGATAATTATATCACTATTTCCCACTCATTTAACCTAATATTTTGTATAATTTCTTGAGTTTTGTGAATATTTTGATGTGTTTTGTGTTATTTTGTAGATAAATAAAGTTTCAGGACTCTCTGGAGGTGATTTGGGCCCAAAACAGTGAAAATTGGACAAAAGGGCATTTTCGTAATTCTACGCGTCACGACGCGCAAGCCTATTGCGTCACGACGCCTAACATGCACCAAGACTTGCTAACGTATGCCGGGTCCACAAGTCAGAATCTGAGAAAAGTTTGACTTTGCTAATGTGCACCGTGCCATGTGTCACCATCAGAGCCGATCTGCTAACATGCGTCGTGCCACATGTCATCATCCCACGATGCCTACAGTCGCCATCACCACATGTCACTCCACGTGTCTGCCACGTCATCATCCACATCACCATTTGATCGAGTCAACTTACCACATCATCGCCACGTCATCATCAGCCAATCACAACGTGCCACGTGTCGCAATTCTATGGTGCCGACAATCACTTTCGCCATGTGTCGCCACATCAGCGATAATTATTGACTCACTTATCCGCAATTGACACGTGACGATAAGAATCTGAAATCAGCCAATCAAAAGCCGCCACATGTCGCAATAATTGAACTCCCAACCACCTTGCCACGTATCACATTATCCAGAATCTGAAGCTACGAACCAGAATCTGCCACGTCGACAATGTCCAGAGTCGCGACGCCGACCCCCTACTGACGCCTATAAATTCAGCTCGATTTCAGAATTCAAAGCATGCATTCCTTGAGTTTTGTAAGGACTTTAAGGATTGCATCTTGTGTGTTTAAGTTTTTGTAATTTAAATTAAGTATTTTCAATTATGCAATTTTACTTTTTGTAATAAAATTTATTTTATTTTCTTTTTGTTCTTTTATGTTTAGTAGTTAATTTACCGCTGGGGTAAAATGTGAAATATTTAATATAATTATTTAGGTAAATCTCACTTAATTATAATTTATAAATTATAATTTAACCAGATTAATTAATGGCAGACTTTATTACCGCATATATGGTCGGTCTAAATATAAATTACTTTACCGCCTATATGGCTGGTGTAATTGGACTAAATGGATTACCGCCTATATAACTGGTTTTAAATGTTTAACATTATTAATTCCTGAGAAAGCAGAACACAAAATAATTTATATATTATAATAAGTGAGATTCCTAGATAAGAAATATTAAATGTGGATCATCTAACCCCCATCATTTTATTTTATTCTAGGGAAGGGATGAAACACAATATTCACACTTAATAATTGATTTTCTTTTTATTGGATAATTCTTTAGTTTGTTTATTGAGTTTTAAGCTTAATGCTTCTTGTTGTCTGATCACCAATAAGATTGATGTGGTAAATTTAAAATGAACTAGACATAGGGATTTTAAGTTTCAGCTTAGATTCAATAGCCCACGATCTTCCTTGAGGATAGATAACCCTTTAATAGATTTCCTTACAGGATAGACATATACCTGTCGGGCGGGGTAGCCATAATTGGAACTTAATCTTAATGAATCCAGGTAATTTGGTTGACATAGACATATGGTTCAATTGGGTTATACTGGGTATTTGCATCTGACCATCGACAGAGGCTTTTGCATATCTTCGTGTTCCAGGTTAGCAAACTGATTTATTACACATAGATAAGAGAATCAATTCATCTTATATTAATATTGTGTGGAGTCACACCCTAGATCTTTGAGTCTTTTCTTTTATTTTCCTTAGTATTTTCTTTTGAGTCTGTTTTTATTTTAATTAACAAATCCACATTCAACCAACCAAAAGCAATCAATTCCCTTCTCCCTATAATTAGATACCTGTAAATAAATAGTATCAATACTTAATAACACAATAGGAAATAAGTCCTTGTGGGATCGATATTTTTATACTACTTGAACGATATGTACGCTTGTGTTATATGTGTGTGTTTACGCCAGTCAAGTTTTTGGCGCCGTTGCCGGGGACTTATTTTTCTTGAGTTATTAATTTTGAAGCTATCTAATTTACTTGTATCTAATTTTCTTTATTTGTATTTCTTTATTTTGTTTTCTGGTGATTGAAAAATGGAACATTATTGGGAGATTGAGAGATCATGAGCTTTACTAGAAGATACACCCTCAAATCTGGGAGCAACAGTCTGGTTTTCTGAGGCATGTTGTCTATCCCAACAACTGTCACTGGATGTCAGAATCAGCAATTCTACATTTGCTCATCAGAACGAAATAGGGAGATGTGTAATTTGTGATGGTAACCACTCGAGCGATCAATGCATATACTTTTCAGAGTGGCAGAATTATCAGAATCATTTAAGGTACGAAAATCCATCATATTTTCCATCTTATCCACCATCCATCTACGATCTTCACCAAGAACCAGAACATCATAGGAAGATCAGTTGATTCACATGCTCAAAGATTGGTTCGAGGAACGGGAAGCTCAATTTGATGCACAAATTCAGAGTCAAGTGGCGTCTATACAGAGGATGACAGATCAAGTTAGACAATTAACAGTCAACCTGAATCACATATCTCACAGAGCAAATTCAAATAATACTAAAGAAGCCTTCTAATATTTTGATATTCATCATGACATCATAATAGAGGACGAGGCTAACCAGTATCAAGAATCAGAGGTATCAGTTCAGGAACCCGAACCAACAAATTCTCAATTTGATTTTTATTATTCTGACTCTGACGAGGATGAAAAAGCTTAGCTATTTATACCAACTACACCAACAAAGGAGGATGAAACTTTCTTTCCTCAAAATGAAGATCTTGGAGAATGCTTTGCACAAATGTTTGAAGAAGATCTACCTGAGCCAATCATTTCACTCAGATCAGAGGATGAAGACCTAAAAAAAGACATAACATTACATCCTCAGATTGACACTTATGGAGCATGCATTTCACAAATGACAGATGAAGAATTGAATACAAAAAAATTTTCATCTATGAAGAAAATGTGGAGCAAGAAACAGAGCAAATGGAGGAGCAACAGTTTGACCAAATTGAAGATCTCGTGCATTCAGGAGAAACATCACTGTTTTTGGGAGTACAGATCAAAAACATTACCCAGAAGCTTGACAAAATGGAACTTCCATTCAAAGTCAAGCACCATACGAGACCTCCTGATTTTATTTATTTCTTTTCAGGAACCACTGGAGAAACAAAGGTTAAAAAGGTGGCACAAGCACTGAATGAGTCAAAATTATTTTTGCTACCTTACCATTGGAAGAGACCCTTCAAAAGCAACGCTCACGGGATTGTCTTTAATAAGACATCCAAAACGACGCTGAAACCTCCTTGACGGATAGATTTCAGTCACGTCTGGCTGAAGACGAAAAATTTAGCGCTAGCAAAGAGGCAACCCATGCAATTTGTTGTAATTTTTGTTTTTATATTTTGTGTATACATGTTGTAGAGTTTTTAATTTTGTGTGTTATTTTTGTAGGGAAAAGCTCAACCAAAGCATAAGACAGAAGGAATGATGTTTGGCAAAGATAAGAGATAATTCATTAGCGATGGCTGAGTAAGGAATGGATTCTTGAGACGCATCCTAATGAATTTATACTAAGCGAATGGCGTATTGCGTACATAATTCCGTTGCCTTAATTATTGCTTTGATTTGCTTTTCCGTTGTAATTATCTTTATTTTCGTAGATAGAATCCAGACTTTTTGACCTTTCACGATTTCTTTTATTGTTTAGCTAACAATCGTCATTTGGAAGATACTAGTGCTATTATTACTCACCCTTTTCAGGTTCTATAAATTTAGCCTGTCATTGCACTTTTGAAGACATCCAGAGTAAAACATAGAAGCCACTTCAAGAAGACGAGTTGAAAACATCCGTGTGTATTGCGGTACTAGTGTTGGTACTAAGCCACAATACGTAGAGGCAGCACAAGAATTGGGTCGAGTCATAGCTGCAAGGAATATGCACTTATATATGGCGGAGGCAATCTTGGACTAATAGGGACTGTTTCAAAGGCCGTACAGGAAGGAGGCAGTAACGTTTTGGGAATCATCCCAAAACCCTTGGCAGAGGCAAATCTTATTGGATCATCAAACGGAGATGAACTGATCGTGCCAGGTTTGCCTGAACGATTGGTATAAATGATTAATCGTGCTGATGCTTTTATTGATTTGCCATGTGGCTTGGGTACGTTGGAGGAAATTTTTATAGTGCTATCTTGGGCGAACTTGAATATACACCAGAAACCGCTTGGACTGTACATCGTTGATGGATTTTATGATTTTCTTTGTGTGTTTCTTGATGATGCCTGGAGAAATGGGTTCGTGTCAAAACCTTTAAAAGAACTCATATTCACAGCCAGAACTGCACCGGATCTAATTGACCAAATCATAGCCTATGAACCACAATTGACCCTATCCTTTCAAAGATAAATTGGTCTAAGGACGATCATGGTAAGAGGCGTCGGATTAATCTGGATCTTAACCTTTAACTTTCCGTGTAGAATTTCAGCTAACTAGGTACTATCTTCCAAACTCTTCTTCTACTGTTTAAGACATTGCGGACAATGTCTCATTTAGGTTTGGGGGAGGGAATTAGTTGATCAGTACCTTGTTTTTAGTTTGTGTGTTGTTTTTATTTTAGTTCAAAATTTTTCGAAAAATACAAAAAAATTGAAATTTTTTTAAAAATTACAAAACAATTTGTGTTTTTGTGCTTTTAGTTTAACTAAAAAGGTGAAATTGGTAAGAGATAGCTGAGTAAGGAGTTTCCACTCTTGAGACGTATCTCAAACCTATTTCAGAACAAGTTAATTTTTGTTTGTTTCATTTTAAATTATTTAATTTGTAAATTCTCCATAAAACTGACTAAAATGGATATTCATATGCTCAGTTGGCAGATATTATCAACATGCATTGTAACATACGGACATGAGCTAAAATTGAAAAGTTTGTAATATTCAGTGCTCTAGTTTAATTGGAGGAAGCATCTCAAAAAGTGATGGAGTAAAAAAAACAAACAAACGTTTGAGATCCGAGTTATTAAGTCTGTAAGGGTGTTTTAACACCTAGTGCCCTAAAGCCAACTGGTTTGGGAGTCACTGGCCCAAAGCTCGCTACATGGATCAAGGATGTTGCAAAAATATATATATATGAAGTCTAAGTAATTAAGTACGTAGGGGTGTCTTAACACCTAGTGCCCTAAAGCCAACTGGTTTGGGAGCCACCGACCCAACACTCGCTACATAGATGGAAGCTATTGTATATAAAAAAAAAAATCAAAAATCAAAGAAAGAAAAATCAGAAAAATTATTCCATTGCTACAAAAAAAGTGTGAATTCGGATAAAACTTTAGGACAAAAATATTACTCTCTTATCAACTGCACTTGTGACTGTTGTGGGCAAAAATGAGTTGATTAATATTTTGTTGGCTATGTATATGGAGAATGGTAAATATAATAGGAGAATTTACTTATTCAGTAATTTAGAAAGAAAGAAAACAATTAGTAACTTGGAGTAGAAGTTTCACCTGATTAGTCACTAACTTCTTTATTCTCTTTTCGCTTGTCTTTTTGCTTTTGTGTGCATTAGTTTCACTACATTTTTACTTTTGTAAAATGTTTGTGGGTATCATTGCTGTAAACCCTCACGAGACTACAACTCGTCCACTAGGGACACCTAGGGGTTTAAAGGCTTGTTGCATATGCTAAATGCAACCGTGATCCCTACGAAAATGGCTTAGTTAATTTTATTTTTATGTTATTTTATTCTATGTTTTGCTCGAGGACTAGCAAAATGTTAGGTTTGGGGGTGTGAAGAGTGGTAATTATATCACTATTTCCCACTCATTTAACCTAATATTTTGTATAGTTTCTTGAGTTTTGTGAATATTTTGATGTGTTTTGTGTTATTTTGTAGATAAATAAAGTTTCAGGACTCTCTGGGGGTGATTTGGGCCCAAAACAGTGAACATTGGACAAAATGGCATTTTCATAATTCTGCGCGTCGCGACGCCTACATGCACCAAGACTTGCTAACGTGCGCCGGGTCCACAAGTCAGAATCTGAGAAAAGTTTGACTTTACTAATGTGCGCCGTGCCACGTGTCACCATCAGAGCTGATCTGCTAACATGCGACGTGCCACGTGTCATCATCCTACGGTGCCGACAGTCGCCATCGCCACATGTCACCACGTGTCACTCCACGTGTCTGCCACTTCATCATCCACATCACCATTTGACCGAGTCAACGTGCCACATCATCGCCACATCATTATCAGCCAATCACAGCGTGCCACGTGTCACAATTCTATGGTGCCGACAGTCACTTTCGCCACGTGTCGCCACATCAGCGCTAATTATTGACTCACTTATCCGCAATTGACAGGTGGCGATAAAAATCTGAAATCAGCTAATCAAAAGCCGCCACGTGTCGCAATAATTGAACTCCCAACCACCTTGCCACGTGTCACCTTATCCAGAATCTGAAGCTACGAACCAGAAGCTGCCACGTCGACAATGTCCAGCGTCGCGACGCAAGCTGGGCATTGCGACGCCGACCCCTTACTGACGCCTATAAATTCAGCTCGATTTCAGAATTCAAAGCATGCCTTCCTTGAGTTTTGTAAGGACTTTAAGGATTTAATCTTGTGTGTTTAAGTTTTTGTAATTTAAATTAAGTATTTTCAATTATGCAATTTTACTTTTGTAATAAAATTTATTTTATTTTATTTTTGTTCTTTTATGTTTAGTAGTTAATTTACTGCTGGGGTAAAAGGTGAAATATTTAATATAATTATTTAGGTAAATCTCACTTAATTATAATTTATAAATTATAATTTAACCAGATTAATTAATGGCAGACTTTATTACCGCCTATATGGTCGCTCTAAATATAAATTACTTTACCGCATATATGGCTGGTCTTTATGTGACAGATAATTACCGCCTATATGGCTGGTGTAATTGGACTAAATGGATTACCGCCTATATGACTAGTTTTAAATGTTTAACATTATTAATTCCTGATAAAGCAGAACACAAAATAATTTATATATTATAATTAGTGAGATTCCTAGATAAGAAATATTAAATGTGGATCCTCTAACCCCCAGCATTTTATTTTATTCTAGGGAAATGATGAAACACAATATTCACACTTAATAATTGATTTTCTTTTTATTGGATAATTCTTTAGTTTGTTTATTGAGTTTTAAGCTTAATGCTTCTTGTTGTCTGATCACCAATAAGATTGATGTGGTAAATTTAAAATGAACTAGACATAGGGATTTTAAGTTTCAGCCTTAGATTCAATAGCCCACGATCTTCCTTGAGGATAGATAACCCTTTAATAGATTTCCTTACAGGATAGACATATACTTGTCGGGCGGGGGTAGCCATAATTAGAACTTAATCTTAATGAATCCAGGTAACTTGGTTGACATAGACATATGGTTCAATTGGGTTATACTGGGTATTTGCATCTGACCATTGACATAGGCTTTTGCATATCTTCGTGTTCCAGGTTAGCAAACTGATTTATTACACATAGATAAGAGAATCAATTCATAAAAACAAATTAAAAACATAAAAACATAAAATAATTTTGTGATTTTCTTACACAGCTATCTCTTACACCAATTTCACCCGATTAATCAAATTAAAAACATAAAATAATTATGTGATTTTTGAAAAATTTTCAATTTGTTTTTGTATTTTTTGAAAAATTTTAGACTAAAAATAAAACAATAAAAACAAGATACAATTAACTATTCCCTTCCCCAAACCTAAATGAGACATTGTCCTCAATATCTTAAACAGTAGAAGAAGAGTTTAGAAAACCGTACCTGGTTAGCTGAAATTCTACATCTAAGTGAAAAATTATATGTTAAGATCCAGATTTATCCGACGCCTCTTACCATGATCATCATCAGACCAATTTATCTTGGAAAGAATGGGGTCAATTTGTGGTTCAAAGGCTAAGATTTGATCAATTAAATCCGGGGCAGTTCTGGCAGTAAAGAGAAGTTCTTTACAAGTTTTGACACGAACCCATTTCTCCGGGCATCATCAAGAAACACACATAGAAAATCATAGAATCCTTCAATGTTAAACAGTCCAAGTGGTTTCTGGTGTATGTTCAGGTTTGCCCAAGATAACACTGTAAAAATTTCCTCTTTTGTGCCCAAGCCACCTCGCAAAGCAATAAAAGCATCAACACGGTTAATCATTTCTATCAGTCGTTCAGACATACCTGGCACAATTAGTTCTTCACCGTTTGATGATCCAATAAGATTCGCCTCTGCCAAGGGTTTTGGGATGATTCCCAGAACTTGGCTACCTCTATCCTGTACAGCCTTTGAAACGATCCCCATTAGTCCAAGATTGCCACCGCCATATACTAAGTGCATATTCCTTACAGCAATGACTCAACCCAATTCATTTGTTGCTGCTATATATTCTGGTTTAACACCAACACTAGTACCATAAAACACACAAATATTTACAACTCGTCTTCATGAAGTGGCTTCCATATTTTTGTGTTTCTTTTTTAGCTCTGGATGCCTTCAAGAGTGCAATGATGAGTTGAATTTATAGAACCTGAAAAAGGTGAGTAATAATAGCACAAGTATCTTCCAAATGACGATTAGTGGCAAAATAGTAAATCTTGAAAGGTCAAAAAGTAGCTTGGATCCTGTCGGAGAAAATAACAAAATAAATCACAATTTTTAAGAAAATACAAAGAGATATAATATTTACAATAATGTAACGGATTGAATGACGTTTATACGTCAGGGATAAGCTTCCCATCTAATTTTCTTATAAATTGGCAAACATGGTCTTTTAAAGTCAGATTCTCGAGACTATACTGTTGCCTTTCTTTTCGAAATTGTGTATATAACATGCGAATTTCATGATACATATATCCACTGGGATGCGTCTCAAGAGTCTTAGATATGTCATCCAAAGACTCCTTACTCAAGCCATCCCTAATGAAATTAATCTTATCTTCGTGGTTATCAGACACCATTCCTAAAGAACAACAACTAGTATTACATGTCATGCGAGCACATTTATAGCAAACACCCATTCTTTTAGCTCTTCTCTTTTTAGCATAGGTGCTTCTGCCTAAACCAAGCAGATGTGAAATAAAATAGTCAGAAGACTCACCTGCCAATCGGACCCTTGCTTCAATAATCCAACGAATGTCAGCAGGAATACCTTTGATCATCAGTAGCCTCATCCGTTCCAAGCGAGCTTTGTAGACTTTCATTAGAGATTTTTTAGGGAGAGAAGGAAGTTGCTTGTGAAGATTTACGAGAGCATATTCCATATTGAAATGACTTAACCTGCAAAAATTAAAAGAAACCAAATCACAATATATACACAAATTGCATGGGTTGCCTCCCAGCTAGCGCTAAGTTTAACGTCTTCAGCTAGACATGACTGCCCGAACGTTAGGCTGGATTTGAAAGTGTGACACTTTTTTTGTCACTCAAATGATTCTCCCCAGTAGTGCTTGAAACGCTTATTTTTAACCTTGAATGTTTTGTTGGAGTCAGGATCATGTATCTCAACGGCTTTATCTGGTAAAACTTTGGTGGTTAAGAATGGACCTGACCACCATGATTTTGGCTTATATGGAAAGAGTTTCAACCTTGATTTGTTTAACAATACCTTCTGCCCTGGTTCCAATTGTATGCGCACTAACTTTTCATCATGTCTCTTTTTGGCATTTTCTTTATGCAGTTTGGCATTCTCAAAAGGCTGTATGTGAAACTCCTCCAATTCTTTGAGCTGGTGGAACTGTTTCTCTTATGTTGCTTGTAGTGCAAGAATATGCTTCTTCAGTACGCAATACGCTTTATCTTCAGACTTCACAGACAGATTGTCAGTAGAACTTTGCATTGCATTGGAGTTCTGGATGGTACTATGTATCACATCAAGTTTGAAACATTCCTCATTCTTTTCGTCATCCAGGAAATTCATGACTTTGAAAACATTGAATGTTACTTATTGGTCTTGTACCCTCATGGTTAGTTCTCTTTTTTGTACATCAATAATGGTTTGCCCGGTAGCCAAGAATGGTCTCCCAAGGATGATGGGCACGTCTTCATCTTCGTCCATATAAAGCTTAATAAAATCTGCTGGGAAAATAAATTTGTCAACTTGACTAGCACATCATCAACTACACCTCTCGGAAATACGAGTTTTCTATTAGCAAGTTGAAGAGAGACTGATTTGGGCATTGTTTCTCCAATTTGTAATTTCCTGAAAATAGAAAAAAGCATCAAGTTAACACTTGCACCTAGATCACACAAAGCCCTACCGAAGTTATGCTCTCCTATGACGCAAAGAATGGTGAAACTGCTAGGATCTTTCAACTTTGGAGGAAGTTTCCTCTGAATGATGGCGATGCACTCTTCTATCAATGATATTGTCTCGTAATCTCCCAATCTTTGCTTTCGTGAAAGAATGTCTTTCATGAATTTGACATAGCTAGGCATTTGTTCCAAGGCTTCTGTAAATGGAATATTGATATGCAGCTTTTTAAAGATCTCCAGGAATCGAGCAAACTGCTTGTCCAATTTGTTTTTCTGGAGACGCTGTGGAAAATGTGGAGGTAGAGTGATTCTTTCTTGCTCTTTTTCCTTTGCTTTTTTTCCTCCATCTGTGGAACTACTTCACTACTTTCTTTTGGAACTTCTTCAATGGGTGCCTTGATTCCAACATCTTTGTTTATTTCAGTACCGCTTTTTAAAATGATGGCATGACATTGCCCATTTCCCCATGTTTCTTGGATTTGGTTCAGTGTTACTAGGAAGGTTACCTGGCGGTCTGTAACTCTGAGCATTGGCCAGTTGTCCAATTTGATTCTCCAGTGCTTTTATAGAAATAGTTAAGCTTTGATTCAATGCTGATTGGGCTTGAAACATAGCTTCATTTGATGCTGCTTGATTTTGAATTAATGCTGCCTGATTTTGAAACATGGCATCGTATTTTTTTAATTGGGTCAACACGTCCGCTATTCCTGGTTCTTTTTCATGCTCCTATATTTTCTATTGGAATCCTGGTGGTGGATTGTTCATTTGCCCTGAATTGTTGCTCCATGCGAAATTGGGATGATTCCTCCACCCTGGGTTGTAAGTATTGAAATATAGATTGTTCCCCTGTCTGTTGAAATTGTTGACATAATTAACTGTTTCTTTATGTTGGTTTGGCTCTGGTGCTCCTCCATATGGTGAACTTGTGAATCCAGCATTACCTTGCATGTTAAGAGTATCTATGAATTTACATATCTGATCCAGCTTGGCATTCACTGCTGTGTTGGCTCCAACTTCATAAATTCCAGCAATTCGATGGATCAAGCTCCTTTCTGTTGGCCATAAAGAATTGTTGTTGGCCATTTTCTCAATTAAGTCCCAGCCTGATCTTCTCCTTTTGCCATCAAAGCTCCTCTAGCAGCAGCATCAATTGTGGTTCTCATTATTCCAGAAAGTCCATTGTAGAAGGTTTGGACTTGTAGCCACTTTGCAATTTCATGGTGAGGACATTTCCGAAGTAAATCCTTGAATCTTTCCCAAGCTTCGTAGATGGATTCTGAATCTTGTTGCATAAAGGATGTAATTTCATTCCTCAACTTTGCAGTTCTGGCTGGTGGAAAGTACTTTGCAAAGAATTTGGTGGCTAGAGTGTTCCAAGTTGTGATGGAACCTACTGGTAACGAATGTAGCCAAGCTATAGCTCTATCTTTCAGGAATATGGAAAAACCTGCAGTCTCATTGCTTCTTTAGCTGTATGGTGTAATTGAAAGTACTGTAAACTTCCAGAAAGTTGCTGATGTGGGCATTAGGATCTTCAGTTGCATTTCCCCCAAACTGTACTGACTGCTGAATCATCTGGATGCATGTTTTGATGTCACCCGCATTTGTTTGTAAGGGAGGAAGTACAATACAAGAAATGAGTCCGTCAACCACCGGAATGGTTCTGTCTCGAATGGGAATTGGTGGTGCAACGTTCAAAGGTTCATGTTCCATGTTAATGATTGCTTCTTGGCCTTCTCGCATTTCCATTCTCAACTGTCTGATGGTTCTTTCAATCTCTGGGTCAAGCGGTCGAAATTCAAAGCTTCTAGTTCGTCTCATGTAGTGTCTGAGAACCTGAAACACAATAAAACAAAAACAATAAGTAAAAAGAAAATTAGATACAAGTAAAGGTATCTAACCTCAAAATTAATAGTGAAAGATAAATAAGTCCCCGGCAACGGCGCCAAAAACTTGACCGGCGTAATCACCGTGTATAACGCAAGCGCACGTATCGTTCAAGTAGTGTAAAAAGTATTGATCCCAGGAGGACTTAATACCTAAGCTATTAATTAATGAAGCTAAATGTTTACAAGTATCTAATTGATTGGTTGTTTTATTTGAAAGTGACTTAAAACAAGTAAATGAAATTGCTCGAAAATAGATTGAAGAAAATTCAAATTTATAAAATTATCCAGGGTTGTGAATCCTTACAATATCTTTTAAAAGATGAAGAAGTTATTTTACGTTTGTGTAATATATTGGTTTATTAACCTGGAATACGGAATTATGCAAAAGTCTCTTCCGATGGTCAAATACAAATACCCAGTATAACCCAATTAATCATATTCCTATGTTAACCAAGTTATCTGAATTCATTAAGATTAAGTTCCAATTATGGCTACCCCGCCCGACAGGTATATTCCTATCATGTAAGGAAATCTATTAAAGGGTTATCTATCCTCAAGGAAGATCGTGTGCTATTAAGTCTATGGTCTTAAACCTAAAATCCCTTTTCCAAGTTCATTTTAAGTTTACTGAATCAACCTTATTAATGGTCAGTTAACAAGATGCACTAAGACTAAGGCTCAATAAATAAACCTTTATATTACCCAAACCGTAATTTAATCCCTTATAAACCGGTGATATTGGACTTCATCACAACCCTAGATAACTGGCTTAGTTATGACACATATTTACGGGTAGTAAGAGCTTAAATAAATAAAAGACATAAAGTAAAATGTTCAAAAGTAAATTCCTGAAAAGTAAATGACGGAAAGTAAATGCTGAAATTAAATACTGAAAATTAAATGCTGAAAAGTAAATGCTGAAAGTAAATTACTGAAAAGTAAATGCTGAAAGTAAATTGCTGAAAAGTAAATAAAGTAAAAGTGCAAAAAAAGAAAATGCGGAGGTAAAATGATCCACTTTTATTACTTCTATTTTAGATATCTCCCTTAATATAATATATTAACTTTGCATGATAATTACCAACCAGCCAATCAGACGGTATCCAATTTAAGTCAAATTAATAATTAATTACCAACCGACCAATCAGACGGTATCCAGTTTAGTCAGGTTAAAACCAATTTAAATAATTACCAACCGACTAATATGGCGGAATCCTCGTTAAGTCAGGTTTTAACTAGTTTATATATTATAATTAAGGGAGATTAATCTAAATATTAGTAATAAAAGTTTTACCTTTTACCCCAGCAAAGGGGAGTTACCTCCTCATTACTGAGAAGTAAAAACTGAAAATTAAAGAAAGAAAAGTACTGTGCGTAAAAGTAAATTACGGAAAGTAAAAACTGAAAAGTAAAGAAAAGAAAGTGCGAAAGCGGAAATTAATTACTGAAAGCTGTAAATAAACAACTAAGATACAATCTTCTTAGTATTCTTAAGGAATTAATTAGAAGAAAGTATGAATTTACAAATGAAATGCTTGGTATTTATAGGCAAAATTTTGCCTCCATCAAATCATCCACCAAATCCATTATTAATTGCTCCACTAAATGCTCCTCTAATTGCTCCACCAAATTCATTATTAATTACTCCAATAATTGCTCCACTAATTTCTATCATGTTTGGTGGGAGTTTGACTTTTTTTTATTTTTTTTTATTTTTTTTTTTTTTTTTTTTTTGCTTTGAAAAAGACTATAATAATTTCGCATAACACACTTTTGGATATTTCATCAATTTCGGTCATGAAATCTTCAGAATTCAAAATTATTTTGTTCTTCCAAGTTGTAGATCTTTGAGTCTTCTTTAATATGGAACTTGAATTAGCTCAATCTGATATTGGAGTAAAACGTTATGCCCAAAATACGACAGATGCGCAAAATTGGAATTTCCAAAACTGCACTTCGTTAAAACACCCTTTCAAGTTTCCAATCTCCAATATTAATATGTCAAGTCCAATATTTGCCCTTATTTGACCCACATTTCGTCCTAATTGATTTCATTGAGTCCCAATATTATTTTATCTGCAAAATAAACTAAAACACATCAAAACGTTCATCAAACCCGAGAAACTAAACAAAATATTAAGTAAAAGGGGCGGTAAATATTGATATATTTTCCACTCATCACCTCCATACTTATGAGAATACCAAACAGTACAAAGAAAAGACCAAGAAATGACATGATCAGAAAATAGTGCGCAGATAACTGGAACAAGGGTAGCAGGTATTGTTATACAACTCAAGGTTGAAACTTTTCCCTGGCAAGCTGAGATCACGGTGGTTAGGTCCATTTGTGATCACCCAAATGTTACCCTATGGAGCCGTTGAGCTACATGACTCGAACTCCAATGATACATTCAAAGTCAACAGGGAACGTGTCAAGCACTATTGGAGAGAATCCATCAAGCGTCAAAAAGAGAGTCTCACACTTGCTGATCCAGCCTAACGTTTGGGCAGTCATGTCTAGCCGACGACGTTAAAATTAGCGCTAGAAGGGAGGCAACCCATGCAATTTGTGTATATGTTGAGATTTTGTGTATTTTATTATTGTGTGTTTAATTTTTGTAGGAAACGTCACAGACATGATGGAAGACGTTCTCGTAAAACTTCACAAGCATTTTTCTTCTCTCCCTCAAAACTCTCTAATGAAAGTCTATAAAGTACGCATTGAAAGAATGAAACTTCTGGTGATCAAAGATATTCCTAGTGATATTTGTTAGATAATTGAAGCACGAGTTCGCTTGGCTGGTGAGTCATCTGACTATTTTATTTCATTTCTGCCTGGTTTAGGAAAAAGCACCCATGTTAAGAGAAGAAGAGCTAAACGATTGGGTGTTTGTTATAAATGTGCACGTTGTACATGCAATACTCGTTGTCGTTATTTAAGAATAGTGTCTGAAAATCACGAAGATAAAATAAAATTTATTGGGGATGGCATGAGTAAGGAGTCTTTAGATGATATATCATTAACTCTTGAGACGCATCCTAGTGGATATGTCTATCACGTAATTTTCAATTTACATACACACTTTCAAAGAGAAAGACAACAATTGAGTCTCGAGAATCTGACTTTAAAAGACCCTGTTTGCCAATTTATAAGAAAATTAGATGGGAAGTGTTGGACAATTATGACCTATAGCACCACTATTTGTACAGAACATGGTGTTGTTGTACAAATTAACTATGTGAAAAAGGAAATTGCTCTTTTATCATTTGTAATTGGATTACCGGGATATATAAATGATAAAAGTCCATATGATTAGTTCCGGATTGATAAGATATGAGACAGTATCAATCCATGAAGGTTTAATCATTAAAACATCCATAGTCGTAGTATTATCGAGATTGCAAATCGATAATGCGGAATAGACTAGTATTGCACGTGTGCACGTTGTGGGAGCATAACGGCATAGTTCTCATATATTTGGGTATTGGATACTCATGCAAATGTAATATGAGGTTGTGTTTACCGATGGTATGGAAACAGCTTCGCTCTGGATAGACCCCTCGGAATTCCATTGGTAGTATGACTATGTGTCTATGGAAGTCCGAATCAGGGTAGGTGTATTTGGTCTTAACCTGAGACTTGCACCGCTAATACTTGCGACAATCAATATAATTTGGTTTTAGTCGTCCAGGGCTTTAACAGGTTTTGTGTACGTCTCTTCTGGGTATATTGAGAATCGTAGTGTATTGGGTGTGATGTCAAGATAGAAGTATCACTCCAGTCATATGGAGATGATGGTCACGTAGGATACGAAACTAGTACTCTTTAGTACTGCAGTCATCGGGATAATATGACTAGGTCATGATTATCCGATTATAGAGACTAGTTACCAGAGATCTGACATGTGCTTCGTACGGGGCAGACACAATTCCAGCCTCAGGCCTAGCACGTGACATCCGATACTGGATCGCAATACGCAATACTACGTATACTACGCCTGATATAGATTACATATTCCTTTAAGAATATTTCTGAAGAATTTGGTAGGCACGGTGCTTTGCTAGAAGCCAACCATGTCTTGTAAATCGGTAAAAATGTAGTACTAGGTACGTACTTGTTCGGATAGTCCGACGACTGGATTTACTGCCAACATATCCGGGTATCTCTTGGGTCGCTTCCCAAAGATTTACCGATGACGTATGACTCGCACATAATTAATCTGGGATTAATTAGTAGAGAGAGAAAATTAATCTAGGATTAATTACGGAGATATTTTATCTGGGATAAAATTCTAATTAGAGAGAGAGAACGATTAATTGGAATTAATCGATAAAATAATATATTCGATATATTAAACGAAATTAGATTTCGACGCGGAATTAAAATTAGATTTTAATTTGGA
>SKCR01018047.1:0-20550 GCA_019454045.1 Zanthoxylum bungeanum | reverse complement strand
AGACTTCACCAACTTAACGAATGGAGGAATTTCGCTTACAGGCTTATGAGAATGCCAGATTATACAAAGAAAAGAAAAAGAATGGCATGACCGAAAAATAGTTCACAGACAGTTGGAACCAAGGCAAGCAGGTGTTGTTGTACAACTCGAGGTTGAAACTTTTCCCTGGAAAGTTGAAATCTAAGTGGTCAGGTCCATTTGTGATCACTCAGGTGTTAACTTATGGAGCTGTTGAGTTACTGGATCCTAACACCACAACACATTCAAGGTTAACAGTCAGCGTGTCAAACACTACTGGGGAGAATCATTTGAGCGACAAAAAGAAAGTGTCACACTTTCAGATCCAGCCTAACGTTCGAGAAGTAAAAGTCTAGCTGACGACTTTAAACTTAGCGCTCGCAGGGAGGCAACCATGCAATTTGTGTATATATTGTGATTTGGTGTGATTTAATTTTTGTTTGTTTAGTTTTGCAGATTAAGTCATTTCAAGATGGAAGAAGATCTCGCAAATCTTCACAAGCAATTTACTTCTCTCCCTCAAAAATCTCTGATGAAAGTCTACAAAGCTCGCTTGGAACGGATGAGGTTACTAACAATTCACGGTGTTCCTAATGATATTTGTTGGGTAATTGAAGCACGGGTCCGATTGGCAGGTGAGTCTTCTGACTCTTTTATTTCACATATGCTTGTTTTGGAAGAAGCAACCTATGCAAAGAAACGTAGAGCTAAGCAAATGGGTGTTTGTTACAAATGTGCACGATGGAATTGCAATACTCGTTGTCGTTATTTAGGAATGGTGTCTGATAATCGCGAAGACAAAATTAATCCATTAGGGATGGCTTGAGTAAGGAGTCTTTAGATGATAGATCTTCGACTCTTGAGAGGCATCCCCGTGGATATGTTCACATAGCCTTTCGTAAATTACATACACAATTTCAAAAAGAAAGACAATATTTAAGTCTCGGGAATCTGACTCAAAAAGACCCTGTTTTCCAGTTTATAAAAAATTGGATGGGAAGCTTGTCCCTGACGCATAGACGTCGATCAAGCTCTACTTTTCTTGTAAATATTATATCTCTTTGTCTTTCCTAATAATTAATTTGTTTTGTTTTATTTTCTCCGACAGGATCCAGTCCTTTTGGACTATCACGATTTGTTTAACTAATAATTGTCATTTGGCAGGTACTAGTGGTATTATTTTACTCACCCTTTCAGGTGTTATAAATTCAACTCATCATTGCACTTTTGAAGACATCCAGAGTAAAACATGGAAGCCACTTCAAGAAGACGAGTTGAAAACATCTGTGTGTTTTGCGCTAGTAGTGTTGGTACTAAACCACAATACGTGGAAGCAGCACAGGAATTGGGTCGAGTCTTACCTGTAAGGAATATGCACTTAATATATGGCGGAGGAAATCTTGGACTTATGGGGATCGTTTCAAAGGCCGTACAGGAAGGAGGCAGTCACGTTTTGGGAATCATCCCAAAACCCTTGGCAGAGGCAAATCTTATTGAACCATCAAACGGAGAGGAACTGATCGTGCCAGGTATGTCTGAACGTTTGGTAGAAATGATTAACCATGCTGATGCTTTTATTGCTTTGCCAGGCGGCTTGGGTACATTGGAGGAAATTTTTATTGTGCTATCTTGGGCGAACCTGAACATACACCAGAAACCAATCGGACTGCTCAACGTTGATGGATTTTATGATTTTCTTTGTGTGTTTCTTGATGATGCTCGGAGAAATGGGTTCGTGTCAAAACCTTTAAAAGAACTCCTCTTTACTGCCAGAACTGTTTCGGATCTAATAGACCAACTCATAGCCTATGAACCACAAGTTGACCATATTCTTTCAAATATAAATTGGTCTGAGGACGATCGTGGTAAGAGGTGTCGGATTAATCTGGATCTTAACCTTTAAATTCCTGTAAATTTTCAGCTAACCAGGTATTATTTTCTAAACTCTTCTTCTACTTGTTTAAGACATTGGGGACAATGTCTCATTTAGTTTAGGGAGGGAATTAGTTGATTAGTACCTTGTTTTTAGTTTGTATGTTGTTTTTATTTTTAGTCCAAATTTTTTCGAAAAATACAAAAAAATTGAAAAATTTTCAAAAACAATTACAAAAATATTTTGCATTTTGTGTTTTGACTAAAAAGGTGAAATTGGTAAAAAATAGCCGAGTAAGGAGTTTCTACTCCTGAGACGTATCTCAAACCTATTTCGAAACAAGTTAATTTTTGTTTATTTCCTTTTAAATTATTTATTTGTGAATTCTCCATAACACTGACTAAAATGAATCTTCATATACTCAGTTGAGAGGTATTATCAATATGCATAGTAACATATGGACATGATCTGTAATTGAAAAGTTTGTAATATTCAGTGCTATAGTTTATTTGGAGGAAGCATCTCAAAAGTGAGGGAGTAAAAAAAAAACTGAGATCCGAGTTATTAAGTTTGTAAGGGTGTTTTAACACCTAGTGCCCTAAAGCCAACGGGTGGGGAGTCACTGGCCCAAAGCTCGTTACATGGATCAAAGATGCTGGCAAAAATATATATATCTGAAGTCTGAGTAATTAAGTCCGTAGGGGTGTTAACACCTGGTGCCCTAAAGCCAACTGGTTTGGGAGTCACTGGCCCAAAGCTCGTTACATGGATCAAAGATGCTGCAAAAATATATATATATGAAGTCTGAGTAATTAAGTCTGTAGGGGTGTCTAACACCTGGTGCCCTAAAGCCAACTGGTTTGGGAGCCACCGACCTAACACAACGTTACATAGATGGAAGATATTGTATATAAATAAAAAATAGAAAAGAAAAAATCAAAGAAAAATTCAGAAAAATGAGAAACAATTATTCTATTGCTACAAAAAGGTGTGAAATCTGATAGAACTTTAGGACAAAACTATTACTGCTTATCAACTGGCACTTATGACTGCTGTGGGCAAAAATGAGTGGTTAATATTATGTTGGCTGTGTATATGAAGAATGGTAAAAATGATCGGAGAATTTCTTATTTGGTAATTTAGAATGAAACAAAAAAACTAGTAACTTGGAGTAGAAGTTTCATCTGATTAGTTCTAACTTCTTTATTCTCTTTTCGCTTGTCTTTTTGCTTTTGTGTGCATTAGTTTTACTACCTTTTTACTTTTGTAAAATATTTGTGGGTATCATTTTTGTAAACCCTCACGAGACTACAACTCGTCCACTAGGGACACCTAGGGGTTTAAAAGCTTGTTACATACGCTAAATGCAACCGTGATCCCTACGAAAGTGGCTTAGTTAATTTATTTATGTTATTTTATATTATGTTTTGCTCGAGGACTAGCAAAATGTTAGGTTTTGGGGTGTGATGAGTGGTAATTCTATCACTATTTCCCACTCATTTAACTTAATATTTTGTATAGTTTCTTGAGTTTTGTGAATATTTTGAAGTGTTTTGTGTTATTTTGTAGATAAATAAAGTTTCAGGACATTCTGGAGGTGTGATTGGGCCAAAACAGTGAAAATTGGATGAAAAGGGCATTTTCGTAATTTTCCCCGTCGTGATGCCCAAACCCTTGGCGTCGCGACGCCTAATATGCAACAAGTCATGCTAATGTACGCGGGTCAACGGGTCAGAATTTGAGAAGTTTGACTTTGCTAACGTGCGCCGTGCCACATGTCACCATCACAGCCGATCTGCTAATGGCGCCGGGTCAACGGGTCAGAATTTGAGAAGTTTGACTTTGCTAACGTGCACGTGCCACGTGTCATCATCCTACGGTGCCGATAATTACTATTTCCACATGTGCCATGTGTCATCCTACGTGTCGCCACGTCATCCAGTCAACGAGTCAACTCTACCACGCGTCTTGCCACGTCATCATCCACGTCAGCAGGTCAACCGAGTCAACATGCCACGTCATCATCAGCCAATCACGCGTGTAACACGTGTCGCAATCCTACGGTGCCGACAATTGATCTCAGTCGCCTTGCCACGTCAGCGCCATGTCATCGCCACGTCAGCATAATAATTGAGCTCTTAGCCGCCTCACCACGTGTCGCCTTATCTTCTTATCCGAATTGCCACGTGTCAAAACCAGAGCATGCCACATCGACTGCAGCTAGCGTAGCGACGCCAAAGGCCTTGGTGTCGCGATGCTGGAACCCCACCGAGGCCTATAAATTCAGCTCAAGATTTCAGATTTTGTTGTACCATTCTCTCTCCTTATGTAAATAGGGAGTTTCTCTCTCTAGTGTCTTTAATTTAAGTTTTGTAATTAAATTTTAATTACTTTTTGTAATAATAGTAATTTACTTTCTTTACTTTTTATAGTTTTTACTATTCACCATGAGGAGGTAACTTCCCCAGCTAGGGTGAAATGTAATTCTTTTACTATTGCTATTTAGATTAATCTCCTTAAAAATAATATATTCACTATTTAAAATTTGACTTAAAAAGGATACCGCTATATTGGTCGGTTGGAAATTTAATTTTAATCTGGTTTAAACCTGACTAATCAAGGATACCGCCAGATTGGCCGGTTGGTAATTTAATTTTGGTTCCGCCTTTATGGCTGGTTTATGGACAAATATTACCGCCTTAATGGTTGGTTGGACTTAATTTCACTTAATCAGGATACCGCCAGATTGGTCGGTTGGTAATATTATCACAAGTTTATATATTATTTTATGGGAGATATCTAAATTAGTAGTAGTAAAAGTAATTCCTTTTACCTTAGCATTTTATTTTATTGTAATTTACTTTTCAGTATTTACTTTAACGCATTTTTACTTTATGTATTTTATTTTCAAGTTTTTACTAGCTCTAGTTATGTATTGTAACTAAATTAGTTATCTGGGGTTGTGATGACTTTTAATATCACCTGTTTATAAGGGGTTAAATTAAAGTTTGTGTAATATAAAGATTTATTTATTGAGTCTTAATCTTAATGCTTTTTAATTAACTGACCATTAATAAAATTGACTAGGTAAACTTAAAATGAACTAGACATAGGGATTTTAAGTTTAAGACCTCAGACTCAATAACCCACGATCTTCCTTGAGGATAGATAACCCTTTAATAGATTTCCTTACAGGATAGAAGTATACCTGTCGGGCGGGGGTAGCCTTAATTGGAACTTAATCTTAATGAATCTAGGTAATTTGGTTGACATAGACATATGGTTCAATTGAATTATACTAGGTATTTGTAATTGACCATCGGAAGAGGCTTTTACATAATTTAGTGTTCCAGGTTAATAAATCTATATATTACCCAACTTTAAGATAACCACTTCATCTTTAAAATGATATTAAAAGAAATCACAACCCTAGATAGTTTTTAATATTGGATTTTTCTTAAAACCTACTTTCGACAATCTTAATTACTTGCTTTTAAATTTAGAATCGTCACCATTTCAAATCAATCAATCAAGATACTAGTAATCATTTGATTTCATAAAATTAATAGTTTAGATATTAAGTCCTCGTGGGATCGATACTTTTTATACTACTTGAACGATACATACACTTGGG
The DNA here is from genome assembly GCA_019454045.1 of Zanthoxylum bungeanum. Taxonomy (NCBI): domain Eukaryota; kingdom Viridiplantae; phylum Streptophyta; class Magnoliopsida; order Sapindales; family Rutaceae; genus Zanthoxylum; species Zanthoxylum bungeanum. The sequence continues at coordinate 15,025 of SKCR01018047.1, read as the reverse complement.
TTATACGTGTGTGTCTACGCCGGTCAGAACATGGATCCAACTTTGTAGTCTTATTCTTCAGCACATGTTCTGGACACCCTCATATGTGGAAATGTCTTAAACAAGCTTTACGACCACTCCAAAACTCTAAAGGAGTCTTAGGAACATACTTAGATGGAACTATACTAAGGATATATGTTGTTTTTTGTAATGTATTTCCCCAAAATGAACTAGGAAGTGAACTGCAACTAAATATAGATCTCATCATGTCTAGTATGGTCTGATTTCTCCCTTCTGCAATAAAATTTTAATGTGGTCTTCCAGGTACTATGATTTGGGATACTATCCTATGCTCAACCAAGAATTCCTCGAATTTACTATCAAGGTATCCTCTTCCATCGATCATAGAGTTTTGAACATCTTACCTAATTTGTTCTCAACCTGATCACGATACTCTTTAAACTTTTCAAAGGTATCTGACTTGTGCTGCATTAGGTAAACGTACCCATATCTAGAATAATTGTTAATAAATGTGATGAAGTATTCATAAGATCATCATGCTCTTACATTCATCGGTAAGTAAATGTCTGAATGTATTAGCTCAGGTGGTTGACTGGCTCTTATATCTTTTCCAGTAAATATCTCTTGGTCATCTTTCCTTCTAGACCAGATTCACAAACTGGTAAAGTTCCAAGCTTTAACTGGTTTAAATCTATGTTCTTTATCAACCTATCTATTCGGTCAAGGCTAATGACCAAGTCTAAGATGACATAGATTTGTTTTATCAACAGAAATCTTTTGCCGTTATGTTTTAGGTTTTTCAACCTTAAAATTTCAGTGTTGAGCAGTGAATCATGTGTTAACGGCCTTAACATATATAAATTATTGAATGAGTTTCCTGTGCATATAGTTAATCCATTTCTAGCAATAATAACTAAATTATTATTAAATGAAAATAGAAAAATCATCATGCAATGGTTTTGAAACAGAAATTAAATTTCTGTGACAAAACGAAGATAAACAACTCTTTATTTAAATTCAAATAACTATTATTGAAAAAAATGAAAACTGATAACTCGCACTGCTTTTACTAAAACGACATCCCTCGTCCTGACTCTTATGGTAAAGTCATTTACTGCAAGGTCTTTCCATGTATCAAATAGTTGTACTCTTAACCTTCCCATTGTTTCTTTCTCTTCTTTGTAGATTTGAAAGATTCAGCAACACTTTCCTTTTCACTAGGATTATGAGGATCCATCAACATGGACTCCTAAGAGGTAAACTCATTTAGAAGTTATGTCAAAGTAAAAGTCAACTTGTTCATAACATATTTGCTTTTAAATTGTAGGAAACTCTTTAGAAAAGTTTCCATGATCATGGTCACCTAGCTACACTCGTCAATATGAGCTCTATGAGTTTCATCTGTGTTGAGATAGATCATCATCATTAAGACATGCTCTCAGACAGATGCCATATCCTTCATCATTGCGGTCATCGCTAAGACCATATCCTCATGACGTTGCCGCTCTGAAGGTTTCCCGATCATGCACTGCAATGACTCCATCATCAAAGATGTTGTAGCCATTGGCTCATGCTTTGCAGCAAAAACCTCGGATATCCCTGCTAGTAAGTAGCAGCAGGCTTTCTCATTGGCCGCGACCCATTTTTGGAAGGCATCGTGCATAGCTTGGCCAGAATTTATGGCTGGCTCAGGAGGACATTCCTCCGTCAGGATAAACTTAAGATCTTCACAGACCAAGATGACGTTCATGTTACTTTTCCATTTTACATAGTTTTCTCCCATTAGTTTTTCATTTGAGAGAATTGAAATTATTGGAGAAAGCATGGATGAAAATAAAATAAGCATGCATTTTAATATTCATTCATCGCATACTAAAATCATTGAAATATTTAGGCATAAAATTAACTTGATGCGTGTACCATGTATAATGAATTAGAAACCTAAAAGAATTACTATGAATTAGAAATAGTTGGCTTCAGTTTATAAGAGAGACTTTCAGAAAAGATAAGTTTTACAAAGAGATTTTAGACAATATTTTCAGAAAAGAGTTCATTTTCAGACCAGAAAAGAGTTTTCGATATTAAGTTATTTCTGAAATTTGGTTTTAAACCAAACATTTTCATATCAGTATTTCAGTTTTCATTTTAAATTATCCACTCACCTAGATCGTCCAAGCGATCTAACCCCCTCCCAGTGTTTTAGTTTGCAAGATCATGGAGGACGAGCTCGGGAGGATGAATACTGATGGCAGTCACTAGGTGGTCTGAGTCCACCAGAGTGTGTATAGATTTTCAGTATTGTCAGTTTTAAAGTAAGTTATTGAAATCTGCTAATGTGTTTATTATCAGAGTTGCGACGTGTAGTACTGAACTATATGAGTATTTGAGATGCATTTCATGTTGTTGAGTTAGGGCAATGGTTCATATGCATGAGAAAGTCATTTGAGATTAGCTCAGTTAAGATGATTACATACAGATAGTTAGAGGCTCAGGGGGATATCACGACCTATTCCCTACCAGTAGCATCTCCCGGATTGAGGATATTACATACCCTCCAAGCTCTGAATCTAGGATCTAAGGGCTTCTGTCTTCCCAAGCCCTGAACTAGGATATGGGGGCGTTATGTATCGCTGTCCCCTCAGTCCTCTACATGTGCACATGTGCTCTCCATCAATTTCATATCTGAATCAAGTAAAATCTTGAGGTGGATTTTCCCCATGTCTCGAAAACGTAAAACTCAAGTTCTAAAATTATTCTTTCAAAAGCTCATCATATAAGAAAGCTTATCTTTTAGAAACATGTTATTTCTTAAAACAAATAATGTAAAATCTGACTACCGCCCTAAAATGCTCGAAAGTAAGTCTTGAGTCAAACAATTAAATAAAATCAACCTAAAAGAAAAGTGTCCACTCACTGGTTTGAAATTTGGTCGGTGATATGCTACTCGTCGAAGAGAATTGCGGTTCCTGCGATGATCTATAATGGAGAAACTCAATTAGAATATAGGTTGTGGAATATGCTTCAGAACTAGGTTAAATTTATCCACTCAAGCACCTGTTATTATTTCAAGGCATATCATACTTATATCATGATGTATCATACAACAATTTCTACTAACCAATTCTTTAAACTTTATTGTAAATACTTGCTAAATCAACATTCCTCAATTCATTTAACTCTTTAATCTCATAATCCCAATAGCTCAATACGTAAGGTTTCCAAGTATTTGGTCCTTACTTAATTTAATCAATTTCCATGGTCATATATCACTAAATACCATGCCTAATGTGCTCCTAATATACATATAACATAATATCAACAAAACTTCTTAATCCAAGATTTTGGGTCAAGATTCTTTACCTTTTTTCTCTTGATTTCCTTCACTTACTAAGCCTTTAATGGTTGCAAGGCTCTTTTTCTTTGTTTCTTTTTCCGTATTCTCTCTTTCTTCTTCTTCTTCTCATCCTCACGTTTCTCTCTCTTTCTCTACAAAATTTTATTTTGAGATGTAGAAATAGTATCCACCTTTTATACTAGGGGCCACTTGTAATTTGCACTTTTGAAGAAATATGTAGAAACTTTGAGAAAATTTGAGATTTCTCTATATAAGTCCGAGCACTATTCATTCAGATATTTAATCTGTATTTTAAACCCATTTCTGGTTATAATTTGGAAAATTATTCAACACGGAAATTGTAGGTCTCGATCTCAGCTTTCTGAAAATATAAAGTTCATAAAAATCGAAGTTTGTATGAGGACGTTATGGCCCAAATATCATGGGCTATCCGAAATAGAACATCGTATAATTTCGTATCGAGATTTCGAGTAATTTACTGATTGTCCCCAAAGTCATCTCATGAGTGTATATATGTTCGTACATAATTTACATTATGTATCATATGCCCCATAATATAACAGTAGTCAAGATTGTCGGACGTTAAAAATTCTCCCCCTTTAAATTGGATTTGTCCTCGAATCCCTTCTGGGGTTTAACTGACAAATTCATCTTGATTCAAGGTTATCCGTATGGCCTTAGTGAATAATTTCTTGAATTTATGACTGAGAGATAAATCTTTTATCTACATTCTATGAAATTCTGCTTAGTACTTAGCATTTACCATCATACTACGACTAACTTTATGCATCAGAGAAGTCTCATTTCTAAACCTCTAGTTATATTCAACATTCCCTATTACAATTATTCGCATGAGCTTTCATTTCCAAAATTATATTATATTCGTGGCTTGCCACCTTACCCATCTTAATTCCATTCTGATTTGGTTTAGTGACCTAATATATTTTAACTCTTAAAATATTGGAACACTAGCAAGTTTAAAAATTAAAATTCTAAAGTTGACAAAATTCTAATTAAATCATTTAATTAATCTAAGAGCGTTATAAATTCCAATGGTACGTGGAGTTGTATCCCGAGTGCATACCATATTACCGTCCATTTAGAATCGACTATGAAATTTACGTCCGAGTTTCCATCCTATATACCAATGTAATTCATGATGCACTTATTAAGCCTATAATTTTAGAATTTCCAATTTTCAAACCATTAGACCAATTAATCTAATTAATTCATTTTCCATGCATATCATATTCCAATTTAACCCATTTTAAATTATATAAAATCATATTTTATGTCTAGAATATTCATGCATCTAAAATATTGTATGGCATGTGAAAATGCTAGAGTAGACACGCTAAGCTATATGACATGTTATTCAAACATTTCAAATTTAAACATACATATAACATAAAAATAAATTTTGCATTGACCAGACTCTTATTTTTTCTATACTAATCTAATTTGTACATAAAATTCCCAAGGCATCCATTGGTCTTCAACTCTTGACTCAATGGATTATCCTGCGGAAATTATGCTCCTTGAGTACTAACACTCTCAATATATTATGCTCCTTGAGTACTAACACTCTCAATATATGGATATAATGTTTCAAGTAGTTGTGTGCTCACTACGGACAACATTAGCACTTTTGCTTGTAAGCATGCTTTCACATGGAAATCACCTCCAAACGCCGCCGTCGAACTCACCATGCCTATGTTTACCTAGCTTCCCATAACCACGATCCACATTTACCAAATATTGCTCAATTACTACCTAAGTGTCCTCCTTGGCAACATGCTCCAAATTACAAAGAATGAAACTTTTACTTAGGAAAATAAAAATACAACATTTTTAAAATTGGTTTATGGCCTTACATTCTCAAAATAAAAAACAACATAAAATAAGAGCCAGAAAAATTTACGATCAATGTAAAAACCATCCATCATATGAATCAACAATAAATATTCATCTCATGAATATTAATTTGTGCCTACTTATCTAAACATGCATATAATTATCTATATCTCATATAAACAAATAAAAACATTAACTTTAAATGAAAAAAAAAAGGGTTAAGAACACTTTTCAACCTCGCTCTTGATGCTAATTGTAGGAACTGATTTCCTAGCGAAGCGGAAGCACCTACGACACCCGAGATCGGCCTTGAAATTTTTTTATACAGTTCCCTTTTAATTATATTTTTAAAAAAAATTTCAGCCCCGGAACTGCTCCCGAACAACGGCTCAGATCTGGACTGTTTTGGACCCAAAATATGCCCAGCTCAGTTTCCAAAAAATCCCTCTTTTGGGTAAATACCCATTGTGTTTCAGGTCGGATGTTTCAAAAAAAAAAAAACAGCCCCACGACACTCTTGAAACACCCCTTGACATTTCTCAATTTTCTGAACAAGAATCAAATTCAAACTGAGCCCCGTTATACAAGAAAACATGCGGTAGTGAGACAAAATACTGCTCACTGCTGTTCGGTGGTTGGTAAGGAAGAAGAAGAAGATTTTTGGTTTGACACCAAAAGGCATTTTGTGCTATGTTTCGCAACTAACAGAGAATAGTGTAGGCTAAATTCACAAACTAATCTCTAAACTCTTTAGAGATCAAAGTGTCACACAATAATTTTTAGCTTTTCATGTTCTTTTTTTCTTCAACTTTTTAAAGAAAACTTAGAACTTGAAAAGGTGGCTAGGATTTAGAATGAATTAGGTTAACCAAAAGAAAAATCTTATTTTCTTTTTATACCTAAGGTTTTTATTTCCAAAATAAAACAAACCCTTCCCTCTCCAATATGTACTTTTCAGCCATCCCTAAGAGTTATTAAAATTTTTGTAACATCAAATCCTTTTAGTTAATGTCATCATCATGACTAAGGAATGGTCCAAAATAAAATAAGTTATTAGCTTTTTAAAAGGTGTAATTTCCCTTCCAAAATATGTAACTTCCTAAGCAACCAAAAGGATTTCCAAAAAATATTTTTTGGAAATACAAAATTTAAAATTTTATTAAATTATAAAATATAATTTAATACCTTATAATAAAGAATTATCATACAATCATTTATTATAAAAAACATATATTAAAAATTAAATTTATAATTTCGCGTGTGAGAAAATTTATTATTAATCATATTATTAATATATATATATATAAAATAATAATAACAGTAATATATATATAATTGGACTATCCAATTATATTTAATCTGCTACAGTATATCGAGCTAGCACGAGGAACAAATTGACCTACAGTTCCGAGCTCTAATAATCCCGAAATATTAATTAAACTCTTAAATAAATATTCTGAAATATTAACTTCGAGTTATTCCACTAAAAACCCCGAAGTTGCACTCTTGTTGTTGTCTGGCTCCGAAAGTTCTTAGAAGATCTAGAAGTTGTTCCAGATCTCGATAAATCACTCACATTTTATTGCAATAATAGTGGTGCAATGGAAAATTCTAAGGAACCAAGAAGCCACAAGAGGGGAAAGCATATAAAGAAAAAATATAATCTCATCACAGAGATAGTACAGAGATGAGATGTTTCTATCACGAAGGTTGCATCCGTAGAGAACCTGGCTGATCCATTTACAAAGACCTTGTCAGCTAAAGTGTTTGAAGGTCACCTAGATGGTCTAGGATTACGTGACATGTCTCATTTGCTCTAGTGCAAGTGGGCGATTGTTGGGATATATGCCATATAGCTTCATGTAACGTAAACAGAATTATAATTTATGAAATAAAAAAATGCATTATTAATTTATCAAAGTGTTTGTTTAATATCGCATATTGTAAATTATCTTGTTTATCCTAGATTGCTCATGTGCCTCCAGACTTAATGTATCAATGTCATACCCAAGAGGATTTATGTATGAAGTTAGTAATGTAAAATAGTCTATAGAAAGTAAACAAAGTAGGTACTTTGTTTGTGGTTTATCTATAGCTACGATCCATTCTATAATTATTTGGTGATCTTAATTTGGGATCGTCCTTATAGTGACATAAGAATGAAGGTACCTTATATGATGTGATCATATAGGACTAGACCTAGATAGAAATGAGTTTCTTATAATATCCATTAAATAAATAAAGTCATTTCAATCTACTAGATGGTCATATATGGATTGATCTGAATCCTAAGCGTACTACGAACTCCAGCATGGTAGGCTATGTCCTTTAATTTACAAAGGTGAGGTTGGTGTAGCAATCCCAACCAATAGCTACGTACTTTGGGGAAATGGTTTGGTGTGTAGCTAGAGATGTTTAACATTGATAGGGAGTTCACTTCTTCTTGCGAGAAGTTGATGAGTATTTTCCTTAAGGGTTGATTCGGTACTTGAACGATTAGAACTCTCAAGTCTTTCTAGAAAAATTAACATTCATAATGTTTATGAATAAATCGTTCATTAGAGAATTAATGATACTTAAGGTAAAAATAATTAGAGGGGGATAACATACATTATGACTTGACTCTAATTATGAGATACTCGTGAAGGGCCAATCCGTTTGTAATAACTACATCGATGGACACCGATGTAGCTCATCTTATATTATCTATTTGCGTCAACAAGAGTGCAACTTCAGGTTTTTAGTGGAATAACCTGAAGTTAATAATTCAAATATTTAATTAAGAGTTTAATTAATATTCCGGGATTATTGGAGCTTGGAACCGTAGGTCCATTTGGTCCCCTTGCTAGCTTGATATACTGTAGTAGATTTAATATAATAGGATATTTCAATTTTATACTTATATATATATATATATATATATTAATAATAATATGATTAATAATAAATTTTGTCACACTTGAAACTATATATTAATTAGAGGAAGAACGTTTGCTGAGGATTCAAATCGGGAAAGGAAGAATTAATAGTCCTGAGGTAGTGACTACAGAGAGGGCCCCGAGGATTCAAAAAACCAGGCCGGTGTCAATAATATTTACCAAGGAGGTGATATTGCATGATAATCAAGGCCAACATTGGGGTTCGGAGGTAGAGAGGATATACCTAGGAGTGCAGTGGACATCATATCCAAAAGGCCTTGAGTGGGCTGAGGGTGGAGTTCACCATATTGATTAAGGATGTAACTCCAATGTACGGTTCGATGGATCATTGTCATCCCATTTGGTCGGGTATAGCTAACAACGACCATTGGAATGAGCCCCTATAATCATATAATTATGATGGATTTCACCATGGTAGATTGCTTAAATAATTGCCAGGTGATTTTGGGAAGGCCCTTAATGATGAAATCAAGGGCAGCCATGTCAAGCTACTTCTTGAAGTTGAAATTCCTTATTAGGGAGATGGTCGAGGTGGTATGCGGTAGTCAGAAGGTGGCAATGAGTTATTTTGTAGCCACATCCAAGGAGACCCTATGTATTGATGATGTCATAGGGCAGAAGAGGAAGGAAAATGTAGAAGACTCAATTGAGGTGGAGTTTTCCGATCCCCGACCCGAGGACGCCACTCAGTATGCAAGAGCGGGAGAGAAGCTTGAATCAGTGGACCTTTTTAGCTCGGGGAAGATAGTCAAGGTCGGGGTTGGGTTAGAGTAGAATCTAAAGAGGAAGCTCATAAACTTACTAAGACATTATAAAAATGTCTTCACATAGAGCCATGTAGTTATGCATGGGATAGATCCTCGAGTCATCAGTTACCACTTATCAATAAACATGGATCATAAAATGGTGAAGCATAAGATGAGGACTTTCAACCAGGAGAGGTACATGGCCATTCACGCGGAGGTAGACAACTTGATGCAAGTCAGTTCATCAGAGAAGTAAAGTATTCGGAGTGGGTCTCAAGCATGGTCTTGGTGAAAAAGGACAATGGTAAATAGAGAATGTGTGAACTTATTTTCTTTGAACAAAGCTTGCCCAAATGATAGCTTTCCACTTCTTAAAGTGGATCACTTGGTGGATTTGACGGCTGCCATGAGCTGCTAAGCTTCATGGATGCATTATTGGGATATAATAATATTTGAATATTCCCTGAGGATGAGGAGAAGATGACCTTTATCACAGATAAGGGCTTTATTGCTATAAGCTAATGTTTTTGGGTTAAAGAATACTAGAGAAACATATCAGAGGTTGGTGAATTAGGTCATTGAGCCCCTCATTGGTAAGACAATGTAAGTCAATGTCGATGATATGATAGCCATGTCCGTACATCCGAATGATCACTTGGAAGACCTCCGGGAAAAATTTGAACTTCTGAGGAAGTATGAGATGAGATTAAACCCAGATAAGTGTGCCTTTGGAGTATCCTCGGGAACATTTTGGGGTAAAGGGTCAATATGAGAGGCATCAAGGCCAATCCTCAGAGGATCAAGGTTGTTGTAGATCTGAAATCACCAAAGAAGTGAAAGAAATACAGAGTTTGAATGGTCATGTAGGAACACTTAATCAGTTTATTTCAAAGGCCACTGATAAATGCCATGTCTTTTTCCAACTGATCAAGAAGGTGAAGAAATAGGTTGAGTGGACGAACGAGTGCGAGGAGGCATTCTAGCAACTTAAAGGGTACCTGACCCGGCCTCCATTTCTGGCATACCTTGAGTGTCCATCAAGGGGTTGGCACTAGCTAACTTTATGGCAGAATTCATCGGGCCCCAAGTCATGGTGGTCAGGGAAGAGGAGAAGTGAGAGTTATATGTTGATGGGTCAGTCAGCTCGCAAGAGTGTAGGGCTGGTGTCATCATTAGTAATGGCAGGGTGAGGAGCCAAGCTATGCAAAGAGATTTGAATTTGAAGCAACTAATTACGAGGCCGAGTATGAGGTGATCATGGCTGGGCTGAGGCTTTGTGATGCGTCGAGGTGAAAGATGTGATTGTGAAGAGTGACTCGCAGCTGGCCGTCTAGCAGTTGAATGATGGGTTTCAAGTATGAGAGCCTAATATGATAGCTTATCTCATGGAGGAGAAGAAATTGGTCGAAGGAATGAGAAATGTGACATTTGAGGAGGTTGGTCGAGAGAACAGCCAGCAGACAGATTCATTTCCCCAGTTGGCGTCATTCATCAAGTGTATGATTCCTCGGGTTCCCTTGGAGATCCTAGAACCTTAGACTGTAGGAGGTTTGAATGTGATTAAGGTCGATGCCGATGTTAAACTGACGTAGATAGAACTGATCAATATGTACCTAGAGTTTGGACTTACCAGATGATAAGAAAGAGGCGAGGAGGTTGAAATATCGGAGTGCATATTTTTGCCTAATAGATGAGGGAATTTGTAAAAGGAGCTTCACGATGTCATACGTTAGGTGTTTAGGGGCCAATGAGTCTAATTATGTGCTGAGGGAAATTCATGAAGGAATCTATGGAAGTCATACAGATGGAAAATCTATTGCCTACAAGCACTCATGTACGGTTTTTTTGGCCAACGATGCATCAGGAAAACTCGGAGTGGCTCGAGCATGTGATCGGTGTCAGAAGACTGCCATGTTCCAAACATCACCCGAGCAGCTACTACTATCTCATGTCCTTGGCCATTTTCCCAATGGTTTTGGATCTCATCAAACCTATGCCTACGGAGAAAGGTCAGGCAAAATATGCAAATGTGGCCATCAATTACTTCACCAAATGGGTGGAGGCTAATTTGTTGTCCACCATAACTGGGAAGAAGGCCACGAACTTTGCAAAGAAGAATATAGTATACCGTTCGGGATTCCCCGGGCCATCATCACAGATAATGTGAAGCAATTTGATAACTCAGGCTTCAAGAAGCTTTGTGAGGTCCTCTAAATTGCCTTAAGGTTCGTGTCACTGCTTACCTGAAGTCTAATGGGTAGGTTAGGCAGCAAACAAGACCATAAAAAATAACTTGAAAGCCTGGTTCCCATCGTGCAAGGGCTTGTGACTAGAAGACTACCAGAAGTCTTGTGGGCACATCAGACAACTTATAAAGACTCTATAGAATACATCATTTTCTCATTTACCTTTGGGTGCGAGGCAGTGATACCAGCAGAGATCGGAATGATGACCCATCGAGTCCAGTATTTTGAAGGAGAATAAAATGAAGACCTCCTTAGGCACCACCTTGACCTGGTTAAGGAGAAAATAGAGAGGTCGGCACTCAAAGTGGTGACTTATCAACAAATAATGGCTCGTTTTTCAATTAGAGGGTTTGGGTGCAAACCTTTCATCTCAGGGACTTGTTCATAAAGAAAGTTATTATGAATACAAAGAAACCCGAGCAAGACTCTATGAGAGCAAAATGGGAAGGACCTTACAAGATAGAAAAGGTCATCAGGTCGGGTGCCTATCACCTGGAGTAGCTAGACGACATGGGCTTAAAAAGCCTAGAGCGCAGAGATGTTGAGATGTTATTTTCAATAAAAACTATCTTAAAATGACACATAGAGAGTTGTATGAAGGGCAGTAGATCCCAAGAATATAGATAAGGCTTTCCCTTTATGAATAAAGACTTGTACGCTTATACGTTTGTTTGCTATTTGAATGGGAAAGATATATTCAATATTCTTACGAAATACCTTTGGTCGGCATTACTGAAAGTTGCAAGGAAAAAGTGTGAAAGTGTGCACCCCCATGGCACGCTAACCCTGGTGCCATTATCAAATCCATAGGCTGGAACGTTAATACCCAATGACTTACACATTTGAAGACTTACAAGGCCTGTGTGGCATTTGACGCCTCGAGTATCCATAACAACTCGACGAAAGGTTCGGCGTGGCATTTGGTACCCCAAGGTAATCATAGCATTTATAGACTATGAGGGGAAATTCCCCCATGGTGTTTGCCATTCTCTGATCCGTAGCTCGTTAGTCCGAGATATTTGGACTATGAGGTTCAAAATTATTATTTTAGGTAACATAAGATAGGACGTTGTCTTGATTACTTTGATGTTTTTGTGTCGGTGTGTAGTGTGTGATACGTCACCCCAAACACTTGTCATTTTTTTTATGCAGCATGGCCTGGGACACCATTGCCCATGCTTGAGGGGAAAACCTGAGGTTGAAAATCTTCCCTCAAAGTCTTTGTGGGTTAAGTGGATCGGATTGGGTACGTCCCATCGAGGCCTTACATTATATATATGGCTCAAAGAGAGAGCATTCCCTTATGGCCAAGTGATTTGTAGTGACTCGAGGTTGGGTTCGTCCCACCAAGGCCTTACATTATGTTTATGGAACAATGAGAGAGATCATTCCCTTATGAGTTTGTCTCGATGGGGAATGTTTTACGGTTCAGGTCACTATGGCGGGAGCCTACATTAGTGCTTTTTGTTTTTAGGATGCAGGAACATATGTTGTGAGTTGGGAGCGATTTATGCTTGGACCACCCTGGGCTCGACATTTGGCTTCTTGAGTGATCTTTAGAGGGCCGGGCCTTCTTCCTAACATCCCTGTATTGAGAGAAAAACATAAGATTAGAAAAAAATATAAATTAAAGTTCGAGTCAATAAAGTTCAAGATGAAGGACAAGTGATAAATAATAGCATAAAGAAATACAAAGAGGTCGGTGAGTTAGTAAGTATTTAACACAGGCCGTTTCTAAATCGGTGGGGCGACCTCGAGATGAGACCCCCACCAGCAAATGAGGAGGGCTTGAGGATTTCTCTATAACGACTTGCAAATTGAGATGGAAGCTTCACTATCGCCCTAACCTCTTGACAGACTTTAAGAGGATCACGTCAGCAGGCTACAAGGGGTAAAGTTGTACTAGTACAATGAGCATGAAGATCCTAAGGGAAGAAAGAAAAAAGTTAAAAGATTGGGCCATTACCTCTAACTGGAAGATGGTCGGCACAATAATTTCTTGATCGGAGATGATTTGGCGTTCACCAGATGCTCCGGCAGGTTTGAGATTAGCTTTTATCGTCGGAGAAGAGGGACAAGTAACACCAACCCTTATATTCCTTGGAGTTGGCATTCATTCGGTACAACCGCTTCATGTCTTCAACCGAGGGCTGCTAAAGGTTAACTTGGTTCCATACAACATATAGCCAGACCCGCACCCTTCATCCGTTTAGGTTGAGCTGACATGAGTCCAATTTCATGACGGCTAACATCTTGTCAAAGTTGACTTGCATTGGTAGGTGCTTACCCACGTCGAAGAAGGCAATGCAGAAGGTAATTCGACCCGTCCTAGGTTAGCACGCCAGATCTTCCTCTTTTGGAATGGTCAGGCTCCCTTCCTCGGGAATGTTAAATCATTCCTGGAGCTTGTCTAGCTTAGCTTGGGTGAAAAAAGATGCTATGTCCATATATAGGTTGGCAAAGTCCATATGAGTAGGAGGTGGCTCGGGTCGGGCTACCCTTACGGTATATGATTGGTTTTCTTCTTCGAATAGGGTCGGGGTGTGTTATAATCACTATCTTCCATCACAATTGGATCAATTGGGTGTGGGGCAGGTGCTTCAGAAGGCAACATGTTGAAAGGAGTCTCGGAGGAAGATTCAGAGTCTGACACTCCTAAAGATTGACCGAGGAGGAAGGTTAGTCTGTTGGGTTTCTAGGTTAGTCCCAGGATCATTAAGCAATGAAATCATGTGTGAATACGTCAAAGTAAAGTTGCGGAATACTTACAATGATCGGATTTTCCGATGCGAGGAACAACAAAAAATTCCATCAAGCTTTCGGCAATGGTGTTTCTTTGTGCTCCATGATTTTCGGTCAACTGCATGGATGGATCTCCAAGCCCCAAGCTTTGTGTTGTGATTCCATGCTCATGGGTTTGTTTCCCTATCACCTTTGGATGACTCTTTAGTGTGCTAGCACTCGGAAACATTTGCCGCAAATCCTTCCTTTGGTTCTCCTTCCTCACGGCATTGAAGAACAAATTTGAGAGAAAATTGGCCCTAGGCTGTAAGTTGAGAGAGAGATGGAGAATAAGATATGTTAGTTATTTTGATTTCCAAAATCAATTAAAATGATATACCAAATTCAAATTTCAAAAATGGTACAAGCATTAAAGCCTTCCATCAACTATTCACATCAATCAATGATGACAAGCATCACTTCACTCAAAGTGATGTGACTTCCATCACTTGATTGACTAGTGATTTGACGCTTGATGTGACTTGTGGGCCGCACTTAAATTCGAAATGCGAGTGGGTCCGCAAACACTCCCGGGCTCGGGTTCGCTAATTCCGAATTAACGAATTTTCCATTGCGACGTAATTAAATCAAATTTAATTAAATAATTATGCCTAGCAAAATTACTATTCATGTCGCTAGCGAATTAATTCTAAATTAAACTCGTTCGCCCGAATTAAAATTTAATTTTTATTCCGCGTCGAAATCTAATTTCGTATAATATATCGAATATATTATTTTATCGATTAATTCCAAATTAATCGTTTTCTCTCTTTAAATAATATTTTATCCCAGATAAAATATCTCCGTAATTAATCCTAGATTAATTTTCTCTCTCTAATAATTAATCCCAGATTATAAAGTGCGAGTCATACGTCATCGGTGAATCTTCGGGGAAGCGACCCATGAGATCCCTGGATATGTTGGCAGTAAATCTGGTCGTCGGACTATCCGAACACGTACGTACCTAGTATTACATTTTTACCGATTTACAAGACATGGTTGGCTTCTAGCAGAGCAAGTTGTAGGACACAGAAATCGTGACACATGCTGTTCTAGGCTCGCGGCCTAGTTAGGAGTACGGAGTAGCCCGCGGGGGACTAAACC
>SKCR01018046.1:0-20825 GCA_019454045.1 Zanthoxylum bungeanum | reverse complement strand
AAAAAAGGTTAGGTAATATATTGGATATATTGGCATAGATAAGATATATGTTTCGGACTTGGATGTCCCCAAACTGGATATAGGAATTGGATGGGATCCAATTGATCTTAGAGATCTACCTAGTTAATTATCATACAATTTGTTGGCCAAAGTCAAGATTGTGTGACATTTAACGGGATCCTAGCCCACTAGGAAACAAGGTTTCCCGAGTACTCCACAGAGGGTTAGAGGCTCGCCGAAAAATAGTGGGAGGCAAGTATTAAATTTGCAATATTCGTTTAGTAACTTGCCATACGCGCTCATTTCACATTATTTCGTCATATAAATTAAATTTTAGTTGGACTAATATTTAAATCGTTGTTTGAAATAAACAGTTGGACTATATTCAAACTATTCAATTAATAGTTGATTTTATAATTAGATTATAATAATCAATATAATTGAATTTAACCTATTAAATTATAGTTGATTATATAGTTGGACTATAGTAATTAATATAATGAATAGTACCTAATATCGTTGATTAAATAGTTGGACTATTAGAATCAAGATAAAATTGAAAGATTGACATTTAAAACATAATCCTAGGGAAAATGTATTTAAATGGTTTAATTTTTAAATTGGGAATAAAATTTCAGGATGGTCCTGGAAATTAATAAGTTACTTTATTTGATAAAATAACATATTAGGCCTAATCCAGGAGTTAAGCAAATAAGTGGAACATGATATTTGGAATATTCATGTGATGATAACTTTAGTGCTTAATCCATTATGCTTGCCGCATTAGACTCCTTAATTCTTAATCAGAACTAAGGATTAGATCCTTATACTATGATAATGAAATTGAAGGATCTTCATAAATCTATACTTAGATTTTAGAAGTACTAAAATTGCAATTAGGCAAGTAGCGCAAGGCGCACCTTACTTCGACATTGCAGAAGTCCAAGGCTAGGCCGAAGGCTTCTGAGTGTGGCAAAGGGCAAAGGCAAAATCATTACAGTCTTCTGGAAAGATAAATGACATATCCCAAAATGTCTGCCTAAATTGTGGCAAACAGGATCGTGGAAGCGTGACTGCCGTTTGGACAATGCAGACATGAAGGAATTGAAGACGGGCAAGGCTCTGAATTCAAATATGTTTGTCATAAGTATGTTCAATACTAGTATTAAAATTGGATTTTAGATACTTAGTGTGATACATAAATATGTACTGATGTGCAGAATCTGCTATGAGCATGATACTGACTTCAGTTGAGATAAATCTGCATTTTGAAAACGGACGACAGTTACTGTTTTAACCGTAGATACCTAAGTTTAGGAACTACCATTTGGGTGTGTACTTAAATTAGGAAACTGTTAAAATGTAACTAGTTTGACTAGAAACATTATCTCTATATCAGAGTATAATCTGTTGCAGATATACCTTTATATTCTAGAACACTAAAGTGTTTTATTTTATAAAGATGATATAAAGATAAACACATTAGATGTGAAAAACAGTATTTATATTTTGAATATAAATAAATCTCAAACATATAATATGACAAATAAATAGCTCAAACTAAGTAAATCAGTTAAAACTTAAATGTGGCATTGTTGTCTGGGACACAATTAACAAGAATCGTATATCCACTTTTGAAGAGTGGGTACTAGGACAAAATTGATTCTATTCAAATAATATCTACGAATCTAGTTTATTGGGCAAATTGCCTAAAACACTATTTACTTGGTAAAAGTGTAAATGCCACCGATCTGTTAGCCCTAGTTCATAGTGAGGCAAGTGGGCCCATGTCTAGCTAGGCTAGAGCTGGATATGAATATTTCGTGACCTTTACGGATGTGGCATCGCGTTATGGTTATGTGTTTCCTTTGAAACACAAATCGGAAACTTTTAGAGTTTCGACACGAAATAGACAAACAGATCGGCTAAAGTATCAAACCGTCACGGTTAGACCATGATGAAAATACTTAAGCAATAAGTGTCTCATATTCTTGAAAAAGTATAGTATTCTTTCAATGATGACTCCTTCCGAAACACGTCAATTTGACAGTGTGTCCGAACAGAGAAACCAAATTTTATTGGACATGATAAGGTTAATCATGAGTCGCTCTGAGCTACCATTTCCTTAAACGGATACGCATAAACAGTGCAAAACTTATTTTGAATAAGGTTCCAAAATCTGTTAGACAGATTTCATATTAGATATGAACAGGAAAGAAACAAGGTTTTCTCATTCCTGATGATTTGGGAATGCTATGCATATGTTTGGAAGATACCAAACTAGAACCCAAATCAGATAAGTGCCTAATAATGGTTATCCTAGGGAAACCAAAGTATAGTACTTAAACAACTCACAAGAGAACAATGTAATTATTGCTCGCCATGCGGTTTTCCTAAGAGGAATACCTATATGCAGTGGTAAGTGGGAAGAAAGTAAAACTCGATGAAAATCAGAGTAATACTATTCCAGGCACTGAATCTTAATGGAACACATATAGTTCATCAAGGATGAAACTATACCAATAATCTTCGAATACACAAGAACCGCGTAAGTCGGAGAGAGTCAGAAAACAACCTGGGGTATGGGTTTCTGATCTCACCTCATAAAAATGCCAATCTTATTGAGGAATACGAACTGACTACGTATGAGGAAATGATACAAGGTATCGACTCCCTATTATGGCAAAGTGTCATGATGTCTGAAATGGATTCCATGTATACCAACCAAGTTTGGACACTAGTTGTTGTACCGGAAGGCATTGTGCCTACAGGTACTATATAAGTCTTTAAGGAAGACATACATGGAAGAAAACATACCAACGTACTAAGCTAGGGTTGTAGCAAAAAGGTATCGTTATCAATATTGTGTCGATTACGACGAAACCTTTTATTCGTTGCCACGGTAAATCCATTTGGATAATACTTGCTAATGCTACATGTTTCATTTATGAAATGTGGCAGCTAAATGCCAAAACCACTTTCCTTAAACGGAAACCTTTTGGAGGATGTTTACAACATCCTGACGGTTTTGTCGTACCAAAACTAGCGAACAAGGTTTGCAGGTTATTCGATCCATGGATGGATTGAAGCAAGCATAACGTTCTTGGAACGATGTTGTTTTGATGTAATCATAATGGTATATGATTTAATTCAAAACGAAAATGATTCTTGTGTATATAAGAAGGTTAATGGGAGCGCACTGACAGTGAAAGTCCTAAATAAATGATGACATGTCATTTCTTGGAAATGATATTCCCATAAATACAATCGGTGAAAGCTTGGCTTTCATGAAAATTCTCCATAGAATTCTTGGGAGAAACAACCTTTATTCTAGGAATAAAGATCTACTGTGATAGATTTAAAGTTATTGGTAATCTCCGAGAACTCGTACATTGAAAAATGTACGCGACCTGATGGCTCATACGCTTTGAGCCTATGGAGTCACAATCGGGCCAATCCAAGTGATAGTCATTGGATTGACGTGAATAACATGCTTTAGTATCTTAGAGATCTAATGATGCTTTCTTATACTATGGAGAAGGAGAACTTAGAGTGACTGGGTTCACTGCTATAAGTTTCCAAACCGATAAAAACGACTATAAGTCGTAACAACGGAACAGTGAGCTGGAAATCTTCCAAGCAAGATATTGTTATCAAATAAATAACACAAGTGGATTATTGCTGCAGCTGAGGTAGCAATAGAAGCCTTCTGGATTGATAATAAATCTAATTAGATTAGATATAGTTCTGTTAGCAGCTGAGCTAGGCTACTGCACAGGCTAAAGAATTAATGGTCTCATCAACAATCCAGATAAATACTTCAATATTCATCTGATTCGTTCGGATCATACATCGTGGCGATATGATGATCGAATAAATCGCATCAGAAGATAATCATGAAAATCCGCTGAAGAAAGCTTTCCTCAGCAGTTTGAGCGAACCGTACATAGTTCGGGTATAGGACACTCGAGTGACTGGCTATAGGCCAAGTGGGAGATTGTTGGACAATTAAGACCCATAACGTCACTATTTGTACAGATCATGATGTTGTTGTACAAATTAACTATGTGACAAAGGAGATTGCTCTCTTATCATTTGTGATTAGATCACCAAGATGTATAAATGATAGGAGGTTCTTATGATTAGTTCCTGGATTGAGATGATATGAGACAGTATCAATCCACGAAGGTTTAACCATTAAATATCCCTAGTCAGAGTATTATCGAGATTGGACATCGATAATGCGTAAAAGACTAGTATTACAATTGTGCGCGTTGTGAGGGCATAACGGCATAGTTCTCATATATTTGGGTATAGGATACTCATGTAAGTGTAGTAGGAGGTTGTGTTTTACCGATGGTACGGAAAACAGCTTCGCTCTGGATAGACCCCTCAGAATTCCATTGGTAGTATGACTATGTGTCTATGGAAGTCCGAAATCAGGGTAGGTGTATTTGGTCTTAACCTGAGACTTGCACCGTGACCGGTGCTTACACAAGCGTATAACGCAAGCGCACGTATCGTTCAAGTAGTATAAAAAGTATCGATCCCACGAGGACTTAATAGCTAATCTATTAATTTTATAAGGTCAAATGATTACTAGTATCTAACAGGTTGTTTGATTGATTTGAAAATGTGATGATTCTAAATTTAAAAACAAGTAAATTAAATTGTTCGAAAGTAGGTTTAAGAAAATTTAATATTTGTCCATAAACCAGTGATTAAGTCAAATTAAGTCCAACCAGCCATTAAGGTAGGGTAATATTTGTCCATAAACCAGCCATAAATGCGGAACCAAAATTAAATTACCAACCGACCAATCTGGCGGTATCCTTGATTAGTCAGGTTTAAACCATATTAAAATTAAATTACCAACCGACCAATATAGCGGTATCCTTTTTAAGTCAAATTTTAAATAGTGAATATATTATTTTTAAGGGAGATTAATCTAGATAGCAATAATAAAAGCTTTACCTTTTACCCCAGCAAGGGGGAGTTACCTCCTCATTGCTTGAAAAATAAAAACTGCAAAAGTAAAGAAAGAAAAGGTTTGTACGTAAAAGTAAATTGCGAAAAGTAAAAACTGAAAAAATAAAGAAAAGAAAGTGCGAAAGCGGAAATTAATTACTGGAAGCTGTAAATAAACAAACAAGATACAATCTTCTTATTTATTCATTAGGAATTTTCAAAGAAGAAAGTATGAATTTTACAAATGAAATGGCTTGGTATTTATAGGCAAAATTTTGCCTCCATCAAATCATCCACCAAATCAATTATTAATTGCTCCACTAATTGCTCCACTAATTGCTCCACCAAATCCATTATTAATTGCTCCACTAATCTCTTATCATGTTTGGTGATGATTTGATAATTTTTATTATTTATTTATTAATTTATTTTTGCTTTGAAAATGATTGAAAGTGACTTTAATAATTACACACTACACACTTCTGGATGGTTCATCAATTTCGGGCATGAAATCTTCAGAATTCGAAATTATTTTGTCTTTCACAGTTGTAGATCTTTGAGTCTTCTTTAATCTAGAACTTGAATCAGATCAATCCGATATCGAGAGTAAAAAGTTATGCCCACACTACGACAGATGCGCAAAACTGGAATTTCCAAAACTGCACTTCGTCAAAACGCCCTTTCAAGTTTCCAATCTCCAAAATTAAAATATCAAGTCCAATAATTGCCCTTATTTGACCCATATTTCGTCCTAAATGATTTCATTAAGTCCCAATATTATTTTATCTGCAAAATAAACTAAAACACATCAAAACGTTCATCAAACCCGAGAAACTAAACAAAATATAAGTAAAAGGGGCGGTAAATATTGATATATTTTCCGCTCATCACACCCCCAAACCTAACATTTTGCTAGTCCTCGAGCAAAACAACAAAATAAAATTAAAATTAAACTAAGCCACTTTCGTAGGGATCACGGTTGCATTTAGCATATGCAACAAGCCTTTAAACCCCTAGGTGTCCCTAGTTGACGAATTGTAGTCTCGTGAGGGTTTACAGCAATGATACCCACAAACATTTTACAAAAGTAAAAAGGTAGTAAAACTAATGCACACAAAAGCAAAAAGACAAGCGAAAAGAGAATAAAGATGTTAGTGACTAATCAGGTGAAACTTCTACTCCAAGTCAATAGTTATTTTGTTTCATTCTAATTACAGAATAAGTAAATTCTCCGATTATTTTTACCATTCTTCATATACACAGCCAACAAAATATTAAACATCTCATTTTTTCCCACAACAGTCATAAGTGCAGTTGATAAGAGAGTAATATTTTTGTCCTAAAGTTCTATCAGAATTAACACCTTTTGGTAGCAATGGAATAATTTTTCTCATTTTTCTGATTTTTTCTTTGATTTTTTCTTTTTCTATTTTTTATTTATATACAATATCTTCCATCTATGTAGCGAGTGTTGGGTCGGTGGCTCCCAAACCAGTTGGCTTTAGGGCACCGGGTGTTAAGACACCCTTACAGACTTAATTACCCAGACTTCAGATATATATATTTTTTGCAGCATCTTTGATCCATGTAACGAGCTTTGGGCCAGTGACTCCCAAACCAGTTGGCTTTAGGGCACTAGGTGTTAAAACTCCTTACAGACTTAATAACTCGGATCTCAGACGTTTTTTTTTTTTTTTTTACTCCATTGCTTTTTGAGATGCTTCCTCCAATTAAACTAGAGCACTGAATATTACAAACTTTTCAATTTAGCTCATGTCCGTATGTTACTATATATGTTGATAATATCTGCTAACTAAACATATGCAGATTCCTTTTAGAGTCAGTTTTAAGGAGAATTCAAAAATAAATAATTCAAAATGAAATAAACAAAAATTAACTTGTTTCGAAATAGGTTTGAGATACGTATCAGGAGTGGAAACTCCTTACTCAGCTATCTCTCACCAATTTCACCTTTTTAGTCAGAATAAAAACAAAAAAACACAAAATATTTTTGTAATTTTTGAAAATTTTCCAATTTTTTTTTGTATTTTTCAAAAAATTTTGTACTAAAAATAAAAATAACACACAAACTAAAAAAAACAAGGTACTGATCAACTATTTCCTCCCCCAAACCTAAATGAGACATTGTCCCTAATGTCTTAAACAGTAAAAGGAGAGTTAATAAGGTTGTACCTGGTTAGCTGAAAATCTACAGGAAATTAAAGGTTAAGATCCAGATTAATCCGACGCCTCTTACCACGATCGTCCTCGGACCAATTTATCTTTGAAAGGATAGGGTCAACTTGTGGTTCATAGGCTATGAGTTGGTCTATTAGATCCGGAGCAGTTCTGACTGTGAAGAGGAGTTCTTTCATAGGTTTTGACACGAACCCATTTCTCCGAGCATCATCAAGAAACACACAAAGAAAATCATAAAATCCATCAACGTTGAGCAATCCAAGCGGTTTCTGGTGTATGTTCAGGTTCGCCCAAGATAGCACTATAAAAATTTCCTCCAATGTGCCCAAGCCACCTGGTAAAGCGATAAAAGCATCAGCACAGTTAATCATTTCTACCAGTCGTTCAGACATACCTGGCACGATCAGTTCCTCTCCGTTTGATGATCCAATAAGTTTGCCTCTGCCAATGGTTTTGGGATGATTCCCAAAACGTGAATGCCTCCCTCCTGTACAGCCTTTGAAACGATCCCCATTAGTCCAAGATTGCCTCCGCCATATACTAAGTGCATATTTCTTGTTGCTAAGACTTGACCCAATTCCTGTGCTGCTTCTACGTATTGTGGTTTAGTACCAACACTAGTACCGCAAAACACACAGATGTTTTCAACTCGTCTTCTTGAAGTGGCTTCCATTTTTTTTATGTATTTCTTTTTCAAATCAGGATGCCTTCAAAAGTGTAATGACGGCTGAATTTATAGTACCTGAAAAAGGGTGAGTAATAATAGCACTAATATCTTCCAAAGGACGATTGTTAGCTAAACAACAAAAGAAATCGTGAAAGGTCAAAAAGTTTGGATCCTGTCTAAGAAAATAAAAGAAAACAACAAAACAAATCACAATTATTAAGAAAAGACAAAGAGATATAATATTTACAAGAAAAGTAACGGCTTGATTGACGTCTATGCGTCAGGGACAAGCTTCCCATCCAATTTTCTTATAAATTGGCAAACAGGGTCTTTTTGAGTCAGATTCCTGAGACTTAATTGTTGTCTTTCTTTTAGGAATTGTGTATGTTATTTGCGAATGGCAATGTGAACATATCCACTGGGATGCGTCTCAAGAGTTGAAGATATTTCATCTAAAGACTCCTTACTCAAGCCATCCCTAATGAATTTAATTTTGTCTTCTCGATTATCAGACACCATTCCTAAAGAACGACAACGAGTATTACAATTCCAACGTGAACATTTGTAACAAACACCCATTTGCTTAGCTCAACGTTTCTTTGCATAGGTGCTTCTTCCAAAACCAGGCAGTTGTGAAATAAAAGAGTCAGAAGACTCACCTGCCAATCGGACTCGTGCTTCAATTACCCAACAAATATCAGTAGGAATACCTTTGTTCATCAATAGTCTCATCCGTTCCAAGCGAGCTTTGTAAACTTTCATCAGAGATTTTTTAGGGAGAGAAGGAAATTTCTTGCGAAGATTTGCGAGAGCATCTTCCATTTTGAAATGACTAATCCTGCAAAAATTAAACACACAAAAATAAAACACACCAAATCACAATATATACACAAATTGCATGGGTTGCCTCCCTGCTAGCGCTAAGTTTAAAGTCGTCAGCCAGACTTGGCTTCTCGAACGTTAAGTTGGATCTGAAAGTGTAACACTTTCTTTTTGTCGCTCAAATGATTCTCCCCAGTAGTGCTTGACACGCTTGTTTTTAACCTTGAAAGTTTTGTTAGCGTCAGGATCATGTATCTCAACGACTCTTTTTGGTAAAACTTTGGTGATCACAAATGGACCTGACCACCGTGATTTTGGCTTCCATGGGAAGAATTTCACCCTTGATTTGTTTAACAGTACCTTCTGCCCTGGTTCCAGTTGTATGCGCACTAACTTTTCATCATGTCTTTTCTTGCCCTTTTCTTTGTACAATTTGGCATCCTCAAAAGGCTGATTGTGAAATTCCTCCAATTCGTTGAGCTGGTGGAAATTTTTCTCTTCTGTTGCTTGTAGTGCAAGAATTGGCTCATTCAGTACAAAAGACGCTTTATCTTTAGGCTCCACAGGCAATTGACATGTTTTAAGTTTGTCAGTAGAAATTTGCATTGCATTGGAGTTCTGAATGGTACTGTGTATCACATCGAGTTTGAAACATTCCTCCTTCTTTTCATCATCTGGGAAATTCATGGCCTTGAAAACATTGAATGTTACTTCTTGGTCCTGTACCCTCATGGTTAATTCTCCTTTTTGTACATCAATAATGGTTCGACCTGTAGCCAAGAATGGTCTCCCAAGGATGATGATTGGCACGTCTGCGTCTTCCTCCATATCAAGGACAATAAAATCTGCTGGGAAAATGAATTTGTCAACCTTGACCAGCACATCCTCAACTACGCCTCTCGGAAATACGAGCGTTCTATCAGCAAGTTGCAGTGAGACTGAAGTTGGCATTGTTTCTCCAATATGTAATTTCCTGAAAATAGAGAAAGGCATCAAGTTAACACTCGCACCTAAATCACACAAAGCCTTACCAAAGTTATGTTCTCCTATGACGCAAGGAACAGTGAAACTGCCAGGATCTTTCAACTTTGGGGGAAGTTTCCTCTGAATGATGGCACTGCATTCTTCTGTTAATGCTACTGTCTCGTAATCTCCCAATCTCTGTTTTCGTGAAAGAATATCTTTCATGAATTTGGCATAGGTGGGCAATTTTTCCAACGCTTCTGCAAATGGAATGTTGATATGCAGCTTTTTGAAGATCTCCAGGAACCGAGAAAACTGCTTGTCCAATTTGTTCTTCTGAAGACGTTGAGGAAAAGGTGGAGGTGGAGTGATCTGTTCTTTTTCCTTTGCTTCTTTTTCCTCCATCTGTTGCTTTGTTTCTTTTGGAACTTCCTCAGCAGCTGTTTTGACTCCAACATCTTTGTTAATTTCAGTACCGCTTTTTAACATGATGGCATGACATTGCTCATTCCCCATGTTTCTTGGATTTGGCTCTGTGTTGCTAGGAAGGGTACATGTCGGTCTGTAACTCTGAGCATTTTCCAGTTGTCCCATTTGATTCTCCAGTGCTTTAATAGAAGCAGATTGACTTTGAATTAATGCTGCTTGGGATTGAAACATAGCATCATATCTTGCTGCGTGAGAGTCGTGTTTTGCTTCTATCTTTTTCAAGTGGGTCAACACTTCTGTTATTCCTGGTTCATTTGCTTGCTCCTGGCTTTTGTTCTGTTGCTGGAATTCAGGTGGATAGTTCTGCTGTTGGCCTGAATTCTTGCTCCATGAAAAATTAGGATGATTCCTCCACCCTGGGTTGTAGGTGTTGGAATATGGATTGTTCCCTTGTCTGTTGAAATTGCTGACATAATTCACCGTTTCTTCAAGTTGGTTTGACTCTGGTGCTCCTCCATATGGTGAACTTGTGGATCCAGTGATGTTCACAACTTGCGTGCTAAGTAATTCTAGACATTTGCATATCTGATCCAGCCTGCTATTCACTGCTGTGTTTGCTCCAAATTCATAAATTCCTACAATTCTTTGGATCATGCTCCTTTCTGTTGGCCACAAGGAATTGTTGTTGGCCATTTCTTCGATTAGGTCCCAGGCTTGATCTTCTCCTTTTGCCATCAAGGCTCCTCCAGCAGCAGCATCGATTGTGGTTCTCATTATTCCAGAAAGTCCATTGTAGAAGGTCTAAACTTGTAGCCACTTTGGAATCTAATGGTGAGGACATTTCCAGAGTAAATCTTTGTACCTTTCCCAAGCTTCGCAGAGGGATTCTGAATCTTGTTGTCCAAAGGATGTGATGTCATTCCTCAATTTTCCGGTTCTGGCTGGTGGAAAGTACTTTGCAAGAAATTTGGTGGCTAAAGTGTTCCAAGTTGTGATAGAACCTGCTGGTAGTGAATGTAGCCAAGCTTTAGCTCTGTCCTTCAGGGAATATGGAAAAACTCGCAGTCTCATTGCTTCTTCTGATGCTCTATTGTAGTTAAAAGTGCCGCAAACTTCCAGGAATTTACTGATGTGGGAATTAGGATCTTCAGTTGCATTCCCCCCGAACTGAACTGACTGTTGAATCATCTGAGTGCATGTTTTGATGTCACACGCATTTGCTGGTAAGGGAGGAAGTACAATACAGGAAATGAGTCTGTCAACCACCGGAATGGTTCTGTCTCGAATGGGAATTGGTGGTGCAACGTTCAAAGGTTCAGGTTCCATGTTGACTAAAGCTTCTTGGCCTTCTCGCCTTTCCCTTCTCAACTGTCTGATGGTTCTTTCAATTTCTGGGTCAAGCGGTCGGAGTTCAAAGCTTCTGGTTCGTCTCATGAAGTTTCTGAGAACCTGAAACACAAGAAAACAAAAACAATAAGTAAAAAGAAATTAGATACAAGTAACGTATCTAACCCCTAAACTAAAAGTAAAAGATAAATAAGTCCCCGGCAACGGCGCCAAAAACTTGACCGGCGTAAACACACACGTATAACGCAAGCGCACGTATCGTTCAAGTAGTATAAAAATATCGATCCCACGAGGACTTAATATCTAAACTATTAATTTTATGAGGTCAAATGATTACTAGTATCTAACAGGTTGTTTGATTGATTTGAAAAGGTGACGATTCTAAATTTAAAAATAAGTAAATAAAGTTGTCGAAAATAGGTTTTAAGAAAATTCAATATTAAAAACTATCTAGGGTTGTGATTTCTTCCAATATCATTTTAAAGATGAAGTGGTTATCTTAAAGTTGGGTAATATATTGATTTATTAACCTGGAACACTAAATTATGTGTGAGCCTCTGTCGATGGTCAGACACAAATACCCAGTTTAACCCAATTGAACCATATGTCTATGTCAACCAAATTATCTGGATTCATTAAGTTTAAGTTCCAATTATTGCTACCCCCGCCCAACAGGTATATTCCTATCCTGTAAGGAAATCTATTAAAGGGTTTCTATCCTCAGGAAGATCGTGGGCTATTGAGTCTAAGGCTGAAACCTAAAATCCCTATGTCTAGTTCATTTTAGATTTACCAGATCAATTTTATTAATGGCCAGTTAATGAAAAAAGCATTAAGTTTAAGTCTCAATAAATAAATCTTTATATTACCCAAGCTATAATCTAACCCTTATAAAATGATGATATTGGATTTCATCACAACCCCAGATAACTAATTTAGTTACAACACATAACTAGGGCTAGTAAAAACTTGAAAATAAGAGACATAAAGTAAAAAAGCGGTAAAGTAAATACTGAAAAGTAAATTACAATAAAATAAAATGCTAAGGTAAAAGGAATTACTTTTACTACTACTAATTTAGATATCTCCCATAAAATAATATATAAACTTGTGGTAACATTACCAACCGACCAATCTGGCGGTATCCTGATTAAGTCAAATTAAGTCCAACCAGCCATTAAGGCGGTAATATTTGTCCATGAACCAGCCATAAATGCGGAACCAAAATTAAATTACCAACCGACCAATCTGGCGGTATCCTTGATTAGTCAGGTTTAAACCATATTAAAATTAAATTACCAACCGACCAATATAGCGGTATCCTTTTTAAGTCAAATTTTAAATAGTGAATATATTATTTTTAAGGGAGATTAATCTAGATAGCAATAATAAAAGCTTTACCTTTTACCCCAGCAAGGGGGAGTTACCTCCTCATTGCTTGAAAAATAAAAACTGCAAAAGTAAAGAAAGAAAAGGTTTGTACGTAAAAGTAAATTACGAAAAGTAAAAACTGAAAAAATAAAGAAAAGAAAGTGCGAAAGCGGAAATTAATTACTGGAAGCTGTAAATAAACAAACAAGATACAATCTTCTTATTTATTCATTAGGAATTTTCAAAGAAGAAAGTATGAATTTTACAAATGAAATGGCTTGGTATTTATAGGCAAAATTTTGCCTCCATCAAATCATCCACCAAATCAATTATTAATTGCTCCACTAATTGCTCCACTAATTGCTCCACCAAATCCATTATTAATTGCTCCACTAATCTCTTATCATGTTTGGTGATGATTTGATAATTTTTATTATTTATTTATTAATTTATTTTTTGCTTTGAAAATGATTGAAAGTGACTTTAATAATTACACACTACACACTTCTGGATGGTTCATCAATTTCGGGCATGAAATATTCAGAATTAGAAATTATTTTGTCTTTCAAAGTTGTAGATCTTTGAGTCTTCTTTAATCTAGAACTTGAATCAGATCAATCCGATATCTGAGTAAAAAGTTATGCCCAAAATACGACAGATGCGCAAAACTGGAATTTCCAAAACTGCACTTCGTCAAAACGCCCTTTCAAGTTTCCAATCTCCAAAATTAAAATATCAAGTCCAATAATTGCCCTTATTTGACCCATATTTCGTCCTAAATGATTTCATTAAGTCCTAATATTATTTTATCTGCAAAATAAACTAAAACACATCAAAACGTTCATCAAACCCGAGAAACTAAACAAAATATTAAGTAAAAGGGG
Organism: Zanthoxylum bungeanum; assembly: GCA_019454045.1. Lineage (NCBI taxonomy): Eukaryota > Viridiplantae > Streptophyta > Magnoliopsida > Sapindales > Rutaceae > Zanthoxylum > Zanthoxylum bungeanum. The sequence continues at coordinate 7,175 of SKCR01018046.1, read as the reverse complement.
CGGTAAATATTGATATATTTTCCGCTCATCACTTGTCCAAGTTGTGGTTTGTTGGCCAAAGTCAAGACCACTTCTTGTCCATCGACATTGATTACGAAGCTTTCCATGGTCAATGGGTTCCGCTTAACTGAGATCACTAAGTTTGTTGTGCCAAAGCCAAGGCTTAGTTGATTCAGAGGAAAAAAGGTTAGGTAATATATTGGATATATTGGCATAGATAAGATATATGTTTCGGACTTGGATGTCCCCCAACTGGATATAGGAATTGGATGGGATCCAATTGATCTTAGAGATCTACCTAGTTAATTATCATACAATTTTTCTGGCCAAAGTCAAGATTGTGTGACATTTAACGGGATCCTAGCCCACTAGGAAACAAGGTTTCCCGAGTACTCCACAGAGGGTTAGAGGCTCGCCGAAAAATAGTGGGAGGCAAGTATTAAATTTGCAATATTCGTTTAGTAACTTGCCATACGCGCTCATTTCACATTATTTCGTCATATAAATTAAATTTTAGTTGGACTAATATTTAAATCGTTGTTTGAAATAAACAGTTGGACTATATTCAAACTATTCAATTAATAGTTGATTTTATAATTAGATTATAATAATCAATATAATTGAATTTAACCTATTAAATTATAGTTGATTATATAGTTGGACTATAGTAATTAATATAATGAATAGTACCTAATATCGTTGATTAAATAGTTGGACTATTAGAATCAAGATAAAATTGAAAGATTGACATTTAAAACATAATCCTAGGGAAAATGTATTTAAATGGTTTAATTTTTAAATTGGGAATAAAATTTCAGGATGGTCCTGGAAATTAATAAGTTACTTTATTTGATAAAATAACATATTAGGCCTAATCCAGGAGTTAAGCAAATAAGTGGAACATGATATTTGGAATATTCATGTGATGATAACTTTAGTGCTTAATCCATTATGCTTGCCGCATTAGACTCCTTAATTTCTTAATCAGAACTAAGGATTAGATCCTTATACTATGATAATGAAATTGAAGGATCTTCATAAATCTATACTTAGATTTTAGAAGTACTAAAATTGCAATTAGGCAAGTAGCGCAAGGCGCACCTTACTTCGACATTGCAGAAGTCCAAGGCTAGGCCGAAGGCTTCTGAGTGTGGCAAAGGGCAAAGGCAAAATCATTACAGTCTTCTGGAAAGATAAATGACATATCCCAAAATGTCTGCCTAAATTGTGGCAAACAGGATCGTGGAAGCGTGACTGCCGTTTGGACAATGCAGACATGAAGGAATTGAAGACGGGCAAGGCTCTGAATTCAAATATGTTTGTCATAAGTATGTTCAATACTAGTATTAAAATTGGATTTTAGATACTTAGTGTGATACATAAATATGTACTGATGTGCAGAATCTGCTATGAGCATGATACTGACTTCAGTTGAGATAAATCTGCATTTTGAAAACGGGACGACAGTTACTGTTTTAACCGTAGATACCTAAGTTTAGGAACTACCATTTGGGTGTGTACTTGAATTAGGAAACTGTTAAAATGTAACTAGTTTGACTAGAAACATTATCTCTATATCAGAGTATAATCTGTTGCAGATATACCTTTATATTCTAGAACACTAAAGTGTTTTATTATATAAAGATGATATAAAGATAAACACATTAGATGTGAAAAACAGTATTTATATTTTGAATATAAATAAATCTCAAACATATAATATGACAAATAAATAGCTCAAACTAAGTAAATCAGTTAAAACTTAAATGTGGCATTGTTGTCTGGGACACAATTAACAAGAATCGTATATCCACTTTTGAAGAGTGGGTACTAGGACAAAATTGATTCTATTCAAATAATATCTACGAATCTAGTTTATTGGGCAAATTGCCTAAAACACTATTTACTTGGTAAAAGTGTAAATGCCACCGATCTGTTAGCCCTAGTTCATAGTGAGGCAAGTGGGCCCATGTCTAGCTAGGCTAGAGCTGGATATGAATATTTCGTGACCTTTACGGATGTGGCATCGCGTTATGGTTATGTGTTTCCTTTGAAACACAAATCGGAAACTTTTAGAGTTTCGACACGAAATAGACAAACAGATCGGCTAAAGTATCAAACCGTCACGGTTAGACCATGATGAAAATACTTAAGCAATAAGTGTCTCATATTCTTGAAAAAGTATAGTATTCTTTCAATGATGACTCCTTCCGAAACACGTCAATTTAACAGTGTGTCCGAACAGAGAAACCAAATTTTATTGGACATGATAAGGTTAATCATGAGTCGCTCTGAGCTACCATTTCCTTAAACGGATACGCATAAACAGTGCAAAACTTATTTTGAATAGGGTTCCAAAATCTGTTAGACAGATTTCATATTAGATATGAACAGGAAAGAAACAGGGTTTTCTCATTCCTGATGATTTGGGAATGCTATGCATATGTTTGGAAGATACCAAACTAGAACCCAAATCGGATAAGTGCCTAATAATGGTTATCCTAGGGAAACCAAAGTATAGTACTTAAACAACTCACAAGAGAACAATGTAATTATTGCTCGCCATGCGGTTTTCCTAAGAGGAATACCTATATGCAGTGGTAAGTGGGAAGAAAGTAAAACTCGATGAAAATCAGAGTAATACTATTCCAGGCACCGAATCTTAATGGAACACATATAGTTCATCAAGGATGAAACTATACCAATAATCTTCGAATACACAAGAACCGCGTAAGTCGGAGAGAGTCAGAAAACAACCTGGGGTATGGGTTTCTGATCTCACCTCATAAAAATGCCAATCTTATTGAGGAATACGAACTGACTACGTATGAGGAAATGATACAAGGTATCGACTCCCTATTATGGCAAAGTGTCATGATGTCTGAAATGGATTCCATGTATACCAACCAAGTTTGGACACTAGTTGTTGTACCGGAAGGCATTGTGCCTACAGGTACTATATAAGTCTTTAAGGAAGACATACATGGAAGAAAACATACCAACGTACTAAGCTAGGGTTGTAGCAAAAAGGTATCGTTATCAATATTGTGTCGATTACGACGAAACCTTTTATTCGTTGCCACGGTAAATCCATTTGGATAATACTTGCTAATGCTACATGTTTCATTTATGAAATGTGGCAGCTAAATGCCAAAACCACTTTCCTTAAACGGAAACCTTTTGGAGGATGTTTACAACATCCTGACGGTTTTGTCGTACCAAAACTAGCGAACAAGGTTTGCAGGTTATTCGATCCATGGATGGATTGAAGCAAGCATAACGTTCTTGGAACGATGTTGTTTTGATGTAATCATAATGGTATATGATTTAATTCAAAACGAAAATGATTCTTGTGTATATAAGAAGGTTAATGGGAGCGCACTGACAGTGAAAGTCCTAAATAAATGATGACATGTCATTTCTTGGAAATGATATTCCCATAAATACAATCGGTGAAAGCTTGGCTTTCATGAAAATTCTCCATAGAATTCTTGGGAGAAACAACCTTTATTCTAGGAATAAAGATCTACTGTGATAGATTTAAAGTTATTGGTAATCTCCGAGAACTCGTACATTGAAAAATATGTACGCGACCTGATGGCTCATACGCTTTGAGCCTATGGAGTCACAATCGGGCCAATCCAAGTGATAGTCATTGGATTGACGTGAATAACATGCTTTAGTATCTTAGAGATCTAATGATGCTTTCTTATACTATGGAGAAGGAGAACTTAGAGTGACTGGGTTCACTGCTATAAGTTTCCAAACCGATAAAAACGACTATAAGTCGTAACAACGGAATAGTGAGCTGGAAATCTTCCAAGCAAGATATTGTTATCAAATAAACAACACAAGTGGATTATTGCTGCAGCTGAGGTAGCAATAGAAGCCTTCTGGATTGATAATAAATCTAATTAGATTAGATATAGTTCTGTTAGCAGCTGAGCTAGGCTACTGCACAGGCTAAAGAATTAATGGTCTCATCAACGATCCAGATAAATACTTCAATATTCATCTGATTCGTTCGGATCATACATCGTGGCGATGTGATGATCGAATAAATCGCATCAGAAGATAATCATGCAAATCCGCTGAAGAAAGCTTTCCTCAGCAGTTTGAGCGAACCGTACATAGTTCGGGTATAGGACACTCGAGTGACTGGCTATAGGCCAAGTGGGAGATTGTTGGACAATTAAGACCCATAGCGTCACTATTTGTACAGATCATGATGTTGTTGTACAAATTAACTATGTGACAAAGGAAATTGCTCTCTTATCATTTGTGATTAGATCACCAAGATGTATAAATGAAAGGAGGTTCTTATGATTAGTTCCTGGATTGAGATGATATGAGACAATATCAATCCACGAAGGTTTAACCATTAAATATCCCTAGTCAGAGTATTATCGAGATTGGACATCGATAATGCGTAAAAGACTAGTATTACAATTGTGTGCGTTGTGAGGGCATAACGGCATAGTTCTCATATTTTTGGGTATAGGATACTCATGTAAGTGTAGTAGGAGGTTGTGTTTTACCGATGGTACGGAAAACAGCTTCGCTCTGGATAGACCCCTCAGAATTCCATTGGTAGTATGACTATGTGTCTATGGAAGTCCGAAATCAAGGTAGGTGTATTTGGTCTTAACCTGAGACTTGCACCGTGACCGGTGCTTACACACGCGTATAACGCAAGCGCACGTATCGTTCAAGTAGTATAAAAAGTATCGATCCCACGAGGACTTAATAGCTAATCTATTAATTTTATAAGGTCAAAAGATTACTATTATCTAACAGGTTGTTTGATTGATTTGAAAATGTGATGATTCTAAATTTAAAAACAATTAAATTAAATTGTTCGAAAGTAGGTTTAAGAAAATTTAATATTTGTCCATAAACCAGTGATTAAGTCAAATTAAGTCCAACCAGCCATTAAGGCGGTAATATTTGTCCATAAACCAGCCATAAATGCGGAACCAAAATTAAATTACCAACCGACCAATCTGGCGGTATCCTTGATTAGTCAGGTTTAAACCATATTAAAATTAAATTACCAACCGACCAATATAGCGGTATCCTTTTTAAGTCAAATTTTAAATAGTGAATATATTATTTTTAAGGGAGATTAATCTAGATAGCAATAATAAAAGCTTTACCTTTTACCCCAGCAAGGGGGAGTTACCTCCTCATTGCTTGAAAAATAAAAACTGCAAAAGTAAAGAAAGAAAAGGTTTGTACGTAAAAGTAAATTGCGAAAAGTAAAAACTGAAAAAATAAAGAAAAGAAAGTGCGAAAGCGGAAATTAATTACTGGAAGCTGTAAATAAACAAACAAGATACAATCTTCTTATTTATTCATTAGGAATTTTCAAAGAAGAAAGTATGAATTTTACAAATGAAATGGCTTGGTATTTATAGGCAAAATTTTGCCTCCATCAAATCATCCACCAAATCAATTATTAATTGCTCCACTAATTGCTCCACTAATTGCTCCACCAAATCCATTATTAATTGCTCCACTAATCTCTTATCATGTTTGGTGATGATTTGATAATTTTTATTATTTATTTATTAATTTATTTTTGCTTTGAAAATGATTGAAAGTGACTTTAATAATTACACACTACACACTTCTGGATGGTTCATCAATTTCGGGCATGAAATCTTCAGAATTCGAAATTATTTTGTCTTTCACAGTTGTAGATCTTTGAGACTTCTTTAATCTAGAACTTGAATCAGATCAATCCGATATCGAGAGTAAAAAGTTATGCCCACACTACGACAGATGCGCAAAACTGGAATTTCCAAAACTGCACTTCGTCAAAACGCCCTTTCAAGTTTCCAATCTCCAAAATTAAAATATCAAGTCCAATAATTGCCCTTATTTGACCCATATTTCGTCCTAAATGATTTCATTAAGTCCCAATATTATTTTATCTGCAAAATAAACTAAAACACATCAAAACGTTCATCAAACCCGAGAAACTAAACAAAATATAAGTAAAAGGGGCGGTAAATATTGATATATTTTCCGCTCATCACACCCCCAAACCTAACATTTTGCTAGTCCTCGAGCAAAACAACAAAATAAAATTAAAATTAAACTAAGCCACTTTCGTAGGGATCACGGTTGCATTTAGCATATGCAACAAGCCTTTAAACCCCTAGGTGTCCCTAGTTGACGAATTGTAGTCTCGTGAGGGTTTACAGCAATGATACCCACAAACATTTTACAAAAGTAAAAAGGTAGTAAAACTAATGCACACAAAAGCAAAAAGACAAGCGAAAAGAGAATAAAGATGTTAGTGACTAATCAGGTGAAACTTCTACTCCAAGTCAATAGTTATTTTGTTTCATTCTAAATTACAGAATAAGTAAATTCTCCGATTATTTTTACCATTCTTCATATACACAGCCAACAAAATATTAAACATCTCATTTTTTCCCACAACAGTCATAAGTGCAGTTGATAAGAGAGTAATATTTTTGTCCTAAAGTTCTATCAGAATTAACACCTTTTGGTAGCAATGGAATAATTTTTCTCATTTTTCTGATTTTTTCTTTGATTTTTCTTTTTCTATTTTTTATTTATATACAATATCTTCCATCTATGTAGCGAGTGTTGGGTCGGTGGCTCCCAAACCAGTTGGCTTTAGGGCACCGGGTGTTAAGACACCCTTACAGACTTAATTACCCAGACTTCAGATATATATATTTTGCAGCATCTTTGATCCATGTAACGAGCTTTGGGCCAGTGACTCCCAAACCAGTTGGCTTTAGGGCACTAGGTGTTAAAACTCCCTTACAGACTTATAACTCGGATCTCAGACGTTTTTTTTTTTTTTTACTCATTGCTTTTTGAGATGCTTCCTCCAATTAAACTAGAGCACTGAATATTACAAACTTTTCAATTTAGCTCATGTCCGTATGTTACTATATATGTTGATAATATCTGCTAACTAAACATATGAAGATTCCTTTTTAGTCAGTTTTAAGGAGAATTCAAAAATTAAATAATTCAAAATGAAATAAACAAAAATTAACTTGTTTCGAAATAGGTTTGAGATACGTATCAGGAGTGGAAACTCCTTACTCAGCTATCTCTCACAAATTTCACCTTTTTAGTCAGAATAAAACAAAAAACACAAAATATTTTTGTAATTTTTGAAAATTTTC
>SKCR01018045.1:0-20775 GCA_019454045.1 Zanthoxylum bungeanum | reverse complement strand
TGGGGATATAAGACTTCTGTGAGAACGGTGACATGAGCCATGCCTTACTCTTTGGTTTACGGAATGGAAGCAGTACTGCCGGTGGAAGTTGAGATACAGTCCATGCGGGTATTAGAAGAAGCAGAATTGCCTGAACGAGAATGGGTCCTGCATAGGTTTGAACAATTAGCATTGATGGATGAGAAGAGGATGAAGTCCTTGCACCACATACAAATATACCAGAAAAGGTTGGCTCAGGCATTCAATAAGAAAGTGCGTCTGGTGCTTAAGCAGTCGAAGCCATCAACGACAGACCCGAGAGGAATGTTCAGACCAAACTGGGAGGGACCCTACATCGTCCAGAAAGTAATGGGAAATGGAGCAGTGAGACTGTCAGACTTGGAAGGGAATGAGTTCACTGAGCCGATCAACGTTGACAGATTGAAGCAGTTCTTTCCCTGAGGAAGAGAAGGCTGAGCAGTCACCAAGAGAATTGGCAGAAGACCTAACCCGACGGGATAGAAAACTCATGCATGCATGCATACACGTAACATATTTTGCATTCCTTTTTTGTGTTTGTTTTGTTTTGTATTCACAGGTTTTTAAGAAGAAAAAAAAAAGCGGTAAAGATAAGCCAGTCAGAATCAGCAACAATACAGTCAGTTTCAGAAATGAATCAGTATTGGTTTCAGGGATGAGTCCCAGGGTTGAGGCCCATATCAGTATAGTTTCAGGGATGAGTCCCAGGGTTGAGGCCCATGCCAGTATCAGTTTCAAGAAGGAATCTCAGGGGGCGAAGCCCACATTATCAACAGTCGAAAGGAAGAATTCCATGGAATGAGTGAGTGGAAAAAAAAAAGTCTTTGATGGTTAAGCATATGTCCGGTGATGATATTGTTTGCTGCAGGGAGAAACCTTAGAAACGATAAGTGCGAGACGTGCTCTCGTCCGGTACTCTGAATGGATTGTTCTCCGCTAGATTCAGGAGCACTAAAATACAGGATCTCAATAGTAGAAGCATGAGTAGTTGGCAAGATGACTAGTTGAAGAGATAGTGGATCAGTGAATGACCGTTTTTCTGGATGTCCACCCTGGTTTACTTGTGCTACGATACATGATATGGTTGGAAACAATAGAAAAGGTCTCTGCAATGAAAAGAAAAGAAAAATGGACCGCCTATAACCGATAAGCGTGAAGCTACCCATGGGTGAGTATTAGGACCACTATGAGGAGAAATGGTACCTTAAAGGGTAGGTGTGTCAAGATAAGAAAAAGAAAGAAAAGAAAAAGAGAAAAAGAAAAAAGAATGAAAAGAATGAAAAGAAAGAGACAAGAAAAAAAAAAGACCATATCATGTTAAGTATGACGAAGTAATCACAGAATGTGATTAAGACATCTAGGTTGGTTAGACCCACTGATCCGATTCTCCGAGACGAAATCATCGGATTGGCCTACTTAAGGATTAAGCTGCAAAAGAGCCTTGGCGCACACACACTAGGAGTCTAGCTCAGAGCACTCATTCAGACGATCGGAGTTGAGTGTATCAAGTACTTTAAATGTTCTCTGGTTTCGACGCGAAGCATTCGTTGAGGACAAAAATATATTTAGCTATCAAGACTATCTCGTGAGAGGCAATACTGCATGTTGATATGAAACATCATTATCAGTATCAGTCTGGCCGAGTATGGCACTCTAGGGGCGAGGCCCACATCTGTATCAGTCTTTTCGGGTATGGAACTCTGAGGGTGAGGCCCATATTAGCATCAGTATCAGTCTTGCACGGTATGGCACTCGGGGGGCGAGGCCCACATCATCATCAGTATTAGTTTTGCCAGGTATGGCACTCCGGGTATGGAGATACAACATCTGTTTGGCCAGGTACGGCATGTGGACTATCGTGGACTATTGTGGACTACTGCGACACCCTAGGTACGGGGTTTAGCACGCCATGTACGACATTTGGACTATCATGGACTATTGTGGACTATTGTGGACTACCGCGACACCATAGGTACGGGGTTTAGCACGCCAGGTACGACATGTGGACTATCGTGGACTATTGTGGACTATTGTGGACTACCGCGACACCCTAGGTACGAGGTTAGCACGCCAGGTACGACTTGTTGACTATCGTGGACTGCCGCGACACCATAGTTACGGGGTTTAGCACGCCAGGTACGACATATAGACTATCGTGGACTATTGAAGACTACCCTGGACTACCGTGGACTACCGTGGAGTATTGTGGACTACCGTGGAGTATTATGGACTATGTGGACTACCGTGGACTATCGTAGAGTATTATGGACTACCGTGGACTACCGTGGAGTATTGTTGACTACCGTGGACTACCATGGACTATCGTGGAGTATCATGGACTATTGAGGACTACATTGGACTACCGTGGAGTATTATGGACTACCGTGGAGTATTGTGTGGGACTATGTGGACTACCGTGGAGTATTGTGGACTATGTTGACTACCGTGGACTATCGTGGAGTATTGTGGACTATGTGGACTATCGTGGAGTATTGTGGACTACCGTGGACTATCATGGAGTATTGTGGACTACCGTGGAGTATTGTGGACTATGTGGACTACCGTGGACTATCGTGGAGTATTGTGGACTACCGTGGACTACCGTGAAATATTATGGACTACCGTGAAGTATTGTCAACTAGTGTGGACTATTGTGGACTACCGCGACACCCTAGGTATGGGGTTTAGCACGCCAGGAATGGCACATCATCAATTCAGTTCAGAACAACAGGCAAGCCAAGTGGCTGCTGGCGAGCCAGGTTAATGAAAATGCATTGCACGTACTTTTATAGGATTGTCATTGTCACACACTGCACAAGTCCCATCGAAGTGGGGGCGACTGTAGGCACTATATTTTTGCATATAAGTTCCTATGATGAGTCTCATATGAAGACACTTTCTTTTAAATTGCGGAAGTCGCGAGAAACGGACGTTGGAATGGTAAAGTTGGAAATTGGCATTTTTGTTGGAATTAATTCGGTTGTCTAGCTTCGGTCTGCTCGTTGGATATCTGTTTCAAAGTTTATCCTCGGCCCAAAACCCCATAAGCCACTCATCAAACCATATACCAAACCCAAATACCCAAGCCTACCAAAAACCCAAAGCCCACGCCCAAGGAGACCAAGTTCACGCCCATCACTCTCATAATTAGCCAAATGCACATTTAACACATACATAAATCAAGTCAAATCCTTTCCTAAGTAAAAGAAATCCCATGGATCCCTTTCCTAATCAAAACCAATCACTATCCTAAATTAAAGAGATTCATTCCTTTTGAGATACTAATAGGAGATGTCACCATCATTAGAATATCCTTTCCTATTCAAACTAGGATTGCTTCCAACCCTTTGCCTATAAAAAGAGGAATTCACCCACCCTTCCAAAACCTTACCAGACACGCCCAAAGCCTCCTACATTCCCTTCATATTGCCGCACCCCTCACATTGCCAATATTCACGCACAATTAGAACCCTCATTCACGTCCCTACTCAGGCATCAGCCAGCCTCTTCACACACAAAGACACTGCCCACTCACGCTTCAGCCAGCCCCTTCCCTCACGTAACAGCCTCTTCACGCCAAGCCTCAACTCCACGTAACCCTTGTTCCACACACAGAAGCCACCTACGCCTCACAAGCCTTCACGCCAACACCTGCCCTCACAAGTCTTCACGCTAACACCTGCCCCTTCCCTCACGTACTGACCCATAAATCACCCTGACCAGCCCTTCAACTCATCAACAAACATCAAAACAATCACGCTCATCAGCCCTCAAGATACTCCCCCTCACAAGCCTTCACGTCACTTACCAGCCTGCTTCGCAAAACACTCACAAAACCTGCCCCAAAGGTTGTGAAAACCCCGTAAATTACCCAGCCAATTGCCGCACAAACTGCCCAGAAAATACCCCAAAACTGCCATATAAACTGCCCAGTTTTTAGCCTTAAAACTGAACAAAACAGCAACCCCAAGCCCTTAAATAACCGCCAAAATGGTCCATTGATTACCTTAAAATAGTGACCAGAAAATACCTTGAATACAGCAGCGAAACGGAGTGAAAACAGCAGCCCAAATAACGAAACAATGAGGAAAAATGTTGGATTAGTGAACCAGAAAAGTTGCGGAACATCAACCCTTCCAACGGCCGTGTAACGCACTTCCAAGAAGTGACATAAAAGGTTAGACCTGAGGGCACCTTCTTTATTTATTATCTTTCGTTTCTTTTATTTATTTTAATATATATTCGCATGAGAGTCGTTAGTTGATTTGTGTTGTGGCCGTTGGGTGAATGGATATGTGTTCTTTCTTGTGGTATATCGGATGGAAACCCAGACATAAATTCCGTAGCCGAATCCAAATGGACGGTATTACGGTTTGCACTCGGGATACAATGCCACGTACCGCTTGAGAGATACACATATTTGATTCATCCAATATTGTATTCGAGCATGATTAGGTTGCTAGTATGTTATTTATCTTAAACATGATTTAGTCGATAGTGTTTTCTTTCTTTATGTATGATTATGTTGTTTTATATCATATTAGAGATTTAATTTATATTTATGCTTAGATTCTTATTTATTTTCCGCATTAGATAATTGAGCATGCTTGTGTGATAATTGTATGTTATTGCTTGTTTTCCGTTATGACAACTTACTTTGAAGCATGCGAACTTAGATATAGGTTCCATAATTATTCTTATGCCTGCGAACTTAGGTGTAGACTATCTTTGAGCATACATATTGAGTAGATTTGGTTAGTTTATTGCACAAATCATATCATTACAAGTGACATAAGTAAGGGACCATTCTGAACCCAACGGTTTGAGGCCTTAAATTGGATTTCGTGACGGATAAACCTAAACTTAGAGAGTCCCACAATATGAAGTGTACTCGTTGAGCACTTGGGCAATGCGATATGAATAATACAAATTATTCATAATACTTCATCAGATTAAATGAGTTAATTCATATCGTTTAATCGTTTAAACGATAACACATGCATTTAGAGGATTTTGTCTGATAATAATTATTGTGTATTTGTATTTGATACATAATACGTTTAGATACACATTAATTATTCGTCAAATGAGATTTTGACACATGTCATAAATATATATATTTGTTATTTATTGTAAATAAAAATACATATATAAAAATAATTAAATTAATTAATTATTTGGATATTTAATTGTTAAATATTTAAATTATTAATTAATATTTTTTTTCCATAAATGTAATGGAACTTGTCTAATTATTATTGGTTGATGTGGCATGATTTAATTATACTTTAGTTGTGCTAATTTGATTGGCTAACAAAAAGTGTAATTATCATTTTAATTGGATTAAAATGAAAATGTCAAAAATACCCTTATTTCCTATACACTAAGTCGGTCTTGAGGAATAAATAATAAAAAAATTTGTTTCTTCATTATTCTTTCTTCAATGGCCGTGAGTCTCCAAAGGAAAAATGGGTATTTTGTGTTTTGGATCAGATCTGGAAATTCAGTGCATATATTGATGTATTTGATGTTATATTAATGTAATGGATGTGTTTTGGGAGTTGGAACAATTGCCGGAAAGTATTTCCGAGTTGAAACAAGCAAAAATGGCGTTACCATGTGGATTTTGAGCCAACCGGGTGATGGCTGTTCAAACAGTCCCCATAAGTGTTGGGTGGTCGGTTCAGTCGAAAACGCGTTTTGCGTCATTTTGCGAAAAAATGGTTTTCTTAAAAAAATCGCGACATTTCAACCTTTTTATGTCAATATTTGATATTGAATAAATTGGTTTAGGTGAAATATGAATAAATTATTCATATTAGATTTTGAATAATTTATTCGGTAATTTGAAAAAAAATTTAAATTACGATTTCGCCCGAACCGCGCTTCCGTCGCGCCCTTCTACCGAAACCCCAACAATATCGACCTTAGAATAATCTTGTAGTAATACTGTACTCTAGGTGGTCCGACATTGGGATACGTATTACTTTTATAAACTATTCTTACAGTAAATATTCATATTCGTTGGTTTTCGAATACAATCGAATTCCTATAACCTAGAAGACTAGCATATATCGTTTATTGGAATTGGACTTCCAATGGTTTAACCCGATTACCATGAACATTGAAAGCTCATATAGACATGTGTGTATTGTGACACGCTCGAAAAGTGGTCTTTCACTCCCAAGTATAAGAGTGTCGAAGTAATAAAATAACATGGTGAGTCCGGGGTCGATCCACATAGAAGGATTTAACAAAATAGAATAATGAACAGTGCGAAAAAGAAAAGTTTGATTTGTTGAAGTAGTTGGAGACTTTTAGGTTGGAATGCAATAATAGAATGAAATGCTGGAGTTAGAGGATCCACTTTTAGTCTTTTAAACATTTAGAAATCTTGCTTTATTATAATTTATAAATTACCTTTGTTACCCACTTAATTTATTACATGAATTAATTATGCCAATATATGAATCAGCCATAAAAGTGGTAATCATTTATGTCGATAATTAGTCATACCAAGGTACTAAGTATGCCAAAAACATAAAACCGGCCATAAAGGCGGTGATACCGTTTGTCTATAACAAGTCCTATCAAGGTACTTAATTATGCCAAAATCGTATAAAACCAGCCATATAGACGGTAGAAAGATAAAATCAGCCATAAAGGCGGTAGACAGATAAAACCAGCCATAAAGGCGGTAGAAAGATAAAACCGGCCATAAAGGCGGTAGAAAGATAAAACCAGCCATAAAGGCGGCAGACAGATAAAACCAGTCATAAAGGCGGTAGAAAGATTGTCAATAATTAATCTAGATTTAAATCAAGTTTTAATCATTAGATTTCAATTTATTTATTATAATAGAAGCGAGTTTAATCTATGTTTCCATTATAAAAGCTTCACCCTTACCCCAGCAGAAAAGAAATTAGCCACTCATTTTGTAAGAAAACATACTCGTACCTTTATTATTGAAAGAAAAAGACATTACAAAAAGCTTTAAATAAATAAACAAACAAGACTCTCTCCAAGATTTACAGAGGAATCAGGAAAGAAAGTATGAAAATTTCTAATGTCGGACGCTCCTATTTATAGGCAACTTGGCCACCCAGACCAGCGAATGCATGTTGTGGACACGTGTCAGAGAATGGTGAAGCCACGTTGGGGACACATGTCAGAGAATGGTGAAGCCACGTTGGGGACACGTGTCGCGATGCAGAGGTTCCACGTGTCATGACGTGCTTGCAGAATTTATGACGTGCTTGCAGAATTTATGATGTGCTTGCAGAATTTACTACGTGCTTGCAGAATTTATGACATGCTTGCAGAATTTACGACGTGCTTGCAGAATTTCCGTTTTTATTATTTTTTTCACGTCTGATTTGTCCCATCGAGCTTCTGAGCTATATTTTTCCTGACAAAAACATAAAATAACACAGTAAAAGCACTCAAAGCATAACTTTAAAATATTATTTCACAAATGTGTGAATTTAAGGGGATTAGTGAAACTATAAGTGTAAAATGAGTACTTATTGTCTAATAAATATGCACTTTTAGTATTCATCACACCCCCCCCAACCAGCTTATTACTAGTCCCTAGTAATTCAAACAGAAGAAAAATTCTTATCTAAGTCAACAATTGTTTTCTTTCTTTCTGAATGATCAAATAAATGACTTCTCTTATACTTTTTTACTATTCTTCCATATACTAATAAAACAAGGTATTAATCAATATATTGTGCCCACAATATCAAATGTATTTATTGAAAAGAGAGTAATATTTTTTTCCTAAAATTATATTAGAGTTTACAAATTTTTTGGCAGTGAAAGTTTATTTATAAACATATCTTCAATCCATGTATCGAACTTTGGGCTAGTGACTTCCAAACCAGTTGGTTTTAGAGCACTAGGTGTTAAGACACCCATACAGGCTTAATTGCTCGGATCTCAGATAAACAGTGTCTAAAATATATCTTCAATCCATGCATTTCTAGAAGATAATCAAACTTACCCTGTGGTAATTTCTTCTTCTCTCAGAAACGATCAAGAAGGTAAACTTTTAAATGTGTTGAAAGAACATAAACTGGCAATTGGATGGACTTTAAAAGACATAAAAGGTATTAATCCATTAATATGCACACACCGAATACATCTAGAAGATAATGCTAGGACATATCGTCAACCCCAAATAAGATTAAACCTTCACATGAAAGAAGTAGTAAAAACTGAGGTCCTTAAACTTCTTGATGCATGCATTATCTATCTTATTTCTGATAGTAAGTGGGTAAGTCCTACACAGGTTGTACCTAAAAAGTCTGGAATCACTGTTGTAAAAAAATGATAAAGGGGAATTAATCCCAACTCTCATTTCATCTAGTTGGCATATGTGCATTGATTATAGAAAATTAAATGACGCAACTAGAAAAGATCATTTCCCTTTGCATTTCTTGACCAAATTTTAGAAAGAGTGGCTGGACACCCATACTATTATTTTCTTGATGGTTACTCGGGTTATTATCAGATTCCCATTGCTTTAGAAGACCAGGAAAAGACCACATTCTCATGCCCCTTTGGAACATTTGCATTTAGGAAAATGCCTTTTGGACTTTGTAATGCACCTGCAACATTCCAACGATGCATGTTGAGCATATTTAGTGACATGGTTGAACACTGTTTAGAGGTCTTTATGGATGATATAACTGTCTTTGGAAATTCATTTGATAATTGCTTGATTAATCTGGAAAATATTTTGAAAAGATGTGAAGAAAAATGAGTTGTGTTAAATTGGGAAAAATACCATTGCATGACTGATTCAGGAATTGTTTTAGGACACCTTGTGTCGTTTAAAGGTATTGAGGTTGACAAAGCAAAAATATAGGTCATTTCTAAATTACCATCACCAAAAACAGTTAGAGACATTCGTTTTTTTTTAGGACATACAAGATTTTATAGGAGGTTCATTAAAGACTTTAGTACCATATCCAGACCCTTATGTAACCTCCTATTAAAAGATGCAATATTTGAATGGACAGAAGAATGTCAAAAATCATTCCAAAAAATTATCAGTCTTTTTACTTCTGCTCCTATTATGTAATCCCTTGATTGGTCATTACCATTTGAGCTAATGTGTGATGCTAGTGATTATGCAGTTAGTGCAGTTCTAGGGCAGAGAAAGGAAGGTAAGCCGCATGTGATATATTACGCTAGTAGAACATTAAACAGTGCACAAATTATTACACTACCATAGAAAAAGAACTTCTTACTGTAATATTTGCATTGGATAAATTTCGATCATATTTAATCGGTTCTTCAACTGCTGTTTACTCTGATCATGTTGCTGTTAGATATTTGATGTCTAAACAGGATGCCAAGCCAAGATTAATACGGTGGATTTTATTGCTTCAAGAATTCAATCTCACAATCAAAGATAAAAAAGGGGCATAGAACGTGGTTGCAGATCACTTATCGAGACTCACAAATGAGTCACTAATCGATACCACTCCCATCAATGATTATTTCCCTGATGAATTTTTATTTTTGGTAAATTTAATTCCTTGGTATGCTAATATTGTCAATTTTCTTACAACATGAAAGATACCCCCAGACTGGAGCCAACAAGATAAGAGGAAATTTTCGACCGAAGTCAAAAGATTCTACTGGGATGATCCTTATCTGTTTAAATGATGCCCTGATCAGATTTTCAGACGATGCATATCTGACAGTGAGATAAGTGGTGTTATTCAATTCTGTCATTCAGAAGCAAGTGGAGGTCATTTCTCATCTAAGAAAACCGCTGCAAAAATCTTGCACTGTGGATTTTATTGGCCCACCATTTTTAAAGATACATACACTTTCTGCAAAACTTTTGAAAATTGTAAAAAATTTGGGATCTATTTCAAAAAGAAACATGATGCCTTTAAATCATATCCTTGTCATCGAAATCTTTGATTGTTGGGGGATAGATTTCATGGGCCCATTTCCACCATCCTTTGGATTTTTATATATTTTAGTTGCAGTCGACTATGTTTCAAAATGGGTCGAGGCAATTCCTTGTCGGAACAATGATCACACAACTGTGATCAAATTTTTAAAAGAAAACTTGTTGAGTCGATTTGGAATTCCTCGGGCCATCATAAGTGATGGAGGTAAACACTTTTGTAATAAACCATTTGAATCCTTAATGAAAAGTATGGAGTCACACACAAAGTTTCCACCTCTTATCACCCCCAGACAAACGGACAAGTAGAATTAGCAAATAGAGATATTAAACAAATTCTAGAAAAAACTGTTAACCCAAATCGCAAAGATTGGTCTCTTCGACTAACTGATGCACTCTGAGCATATCAAACAGCTTTCAAAACATCCTTGGGTGAGTCTCTATATCGTCTAGTTTATGGAAAACCTTGTCATTTTGACCGGCGTAAACACACACGTATAACGCAAGCGTACGTATCGTTCAAGTAGTATAAAAAAATATCGATCCCACGAGGACTTAGTACCTAAGCTATTAATTTTATGAGGTCAAATGATTACTAGTATCTAACAGGTTGTTTGATTGATTTGAAATGGCGACGATTCTAAATTTAAAGACAAGTAAATAAAATTGTTCGAAAGTAAGTTTTAAGAAAATTCAATATTAAAAACTATCTAGGGTTGTGAATCTTTTCAATATTATTTAAAGATGAAGTGGTTATCCTATAGTTGGGTAATATATTGATTTATTAACCTAGAACACTAAATTATGTGAAAGCCTCTTCCGATGGTCAATTACAAATACCTAGTATAATCCAATTGAACCATATGTCTATGTCAACCAAATTACCTAGATTCATTAAGATTAAGTTCCAATTAAGGCTACCCCCGCCCGACAGGTATATTCCTATCCTATAAGGAAATCTATTAAAAGAGTTATCTATCCTCAAGGAAGATCGTGGGCTATTGAGTCTAAGGTCTTAAACTTAAAATCCCTATGTCTAGTTCATTTTAAGTTTACCTAATCAATTTTATTAATGGCCAGTTAATAAAAGCATTAAGATTAAGACTCAATAAATAAATCTTTATATTACCCAAACTATAATCTAACTCTTATAAACCAGTGATATTGAAATTCATCACAACCCTAGATAACTAACTTAGTTATGACACATGGCTAGGACTAGTAAAAACTTAAAAGTAAAAGCCATAAAGTAAAAATGCGAAATAGTAAATGCGGTAAAGTAAATACTGAAAAGTAAATAACAATAAAATAAAATGCTAAGGTAAAAGGAATTACTTTTACTATTTACTATTTTAGATATCTCCCATAAAATAATATATAAACTTGTGATAATATTACCAACCAGCCATATAGGCGGTAACCTGATTATTCAAATTAAGTCCGACCAGCCATAAAGGCGGTATGATTTGTCCATGAACCTGCCATATAGGCGGTAAGAAAATTTAATTATCAACCAGCCATATAGGCGGTATCCTGGATTAGTCAGGTTTAAACCAATTTAAATTTAATAGCCAACCGACCAATATGGCGGTATCCGTATTAAGTCAAATTTTAAATAGTAAATATATTATATTTAAGGGAGATTAATCTAAATAGTAACAGTAAAAAGAATTACCTTTCACCTTAGCAATGAGAAGTTACCTCATCATGGTTGAATAGTAAAAATCAAAGAAATGAGAGAGAATGGTGCCACTAAAACTGAAATGGCGGCCTCCTTTTATAGGCATATTTTGGTCCAGCGTCACGTCGCTGAAAATGCACTAGCGTCGCGACGCTAGCAACAGTTCTGGAGTCCACGCGTACGTTGACCACGCGGCTGTCGGCACAATAATTGGTGACATGTGTCACGCTCTGGTTGGCTGGCGCGATGCGGTCCAATGAAATCGTGCACGTGTAATCTTGTGATTGGGTGTAAATTCGGTCTAATAGAATGGTGACACGTGGTTGTTGGAGTTCAATTAAAGGTCCCAAGGATCACAAATCATGCATAAAAACCGCATATAAAACACATCAAAGGAGTAAGGCGGAAACATAACTCACATTGAACGGTTTTGATGAAATGAAGAACATGCGTTTTTAAGCTCCCTCCAAGCTCAGCAATGGCTTCTGGAACTGCAGTGGACGCACGGTTTGGGCTGTGAAAGTCTCCTCCATTTTCGGCCATGCAAGACTCCATTGAAGCTCCAAGCTTTCCAAGCTCATGAAGACACTTCCCTATCACCTATGTATTACTCAAGGTGTGCTAGCACTTGTTCATCTTCCATTTTGCTTCTCAAAGTTTCGGTCATAACCAGAAAAAGGAGAAGAAATCGCACCATGCGTGAAGGAGAAGAAAGAGAAAAAGAGAGGGAGATGAGAGAACTAGTAAGCAGTTGGAGAGAGAGATAGAGAATATATATATATTATTTTATTATTAAAATCAATAAAAAATTCAAAAATAGAAAAAAGATATATAAGCTTTCCAATAAATTTCTATATCTTACTTTTAATTCAAAGTCAAAAATAAAGCAATAAAGCTTCCATCATTCACTTTTTACTTAAAGTCACATCACTTTAATAAAGTGACATGTTGTCAAGTCACATCACTCAAAGTGACAATTGATTTGACGCATGATGTGACAAACGATTTGACGCTTGATGTGACTCGCGTGCCGCGCTCGAATTCGAAATGCGAATGCGCTCGCAATCACTCTCGGGCTCGGGTTCGCTAATTCCAAATTAACGAATTTTCCGTCGCGTCGTAATTAAATGATTACGCCTAGCGAAATCACTATTCACGTCGCTAACGAATTAATTCTAAATTAATTCGTTCGCCCGAATTAAAATCTAATTTTAATTCCGCGTCAAAATCCAATTTCGATTAATATATCGAATATATTAATTTATCGATTAATTCCAAATTAATCGTTCTCTCTCTTTAATTAATATTTTATCCCAGATAAAATATCTCCGCAAATAATCCCAGATTAATTTTCTCTCATCGAATTAATCCCAGATTAATTCTATCTCTCTCTTCTAATTAATCCCAGATTAATCAAAGTGCGAGTCATACGTCATCGGTGAATCTTCAGGAAGCGACCCATGAGATCTCCGGATATGTTGGCAGTAAATACGATCGTCGGACTGTCCGAACACGTAAGTACCTCGTACTACGTTTATATCGATTTACAAGACAAGGTTGGCTTCTAGCAAAGCGCCATGCCTACCCAATTCTCCAGAAATATTCTTACAGGAATATATAGATCTGTATCAAGCGTAGTATACCGTAGTATTGTGTATATTGGCCCAGTATCGGATAATCACGTGCTAGGCCTGGGGCTGGATAAGTGTCTGCCCCGTACGAAGCACATGTCGGATGTCTGGTAACTAGTCTCTATAATCGGATATACATGACCTTGTCATAATATCCCGATGGCGCGCAGCACTTAAGAGCACTAATACCGTATCCTGCGTGACATCATCTCCAATATGACTGAAGTGATACTTCCATCTTGACATCACACCCAATACTCTACGACTCTCTGATAAACCCAGAAGTGGTGTACACAGAACCGGTTAAAGCCCCCTACCACCAAGACCAAAGTTTATCGATTATCGTAAGTATTAGCGGTGCAAGTCTCAGGTTAAGACTATACACACCTACCTTGATTTCGGCCTCCCATAGACACATAGTCATAATACCAATGGGATCCGAGGGGTCTATCCAGAGCGAAGCTGTTTCCCGTACCATCGGTGAAACACGACCTCCTATCGCACTTGCATAAGTATCCAACACTTATATATATGAGAACTATGCCGTTGTGCCCTCACAAACGTGCACAAGTGCAATACTAGCCTATTCCGCATTATCGATGTCCAGTCTCGATAATACTACGGCTAGGGATATTTAATGATTAAACCTTCGGGGACTGATACTGTCTCATATCATTCTCAATCCAGGAACTAATCATAGGGACCTCTCTTCATTTATATATCTATGGTGATCTAATCACAAATGATGAGAGTGCAATTTCCTTATTACATAGTTAATTTGCTACAACAACACAATGATCTGTGCAAATAGTGACGCTATGGGTCATATTATCCAACAATCTCCCACTTGGCACATAGCCAGTCACTCGAGTGTCTAACACCCGAACTATGTACGGTTCGCTCAAATTGCTGAGGAAAGGTTTTCGTCAGCGGATTTGCTTAATTATCGTCTGACGCGATTTACACGATCATCACATCGCCACGATGTATGATCCGAACGAATCAGATGATATAGAAGTATATATCTGGATCGTCGATGAGACCTTTAATTCTTTAGCCTGTGCTGACGCCTAGCTCAGCTGCTAACAGAATTATATCTAATCTAATTAGATTTATTATCGATCCAAATGGCTTCTATTGCTGCCTCAGCTGCAGCAATAATCCGCATTTTTGTTGTTAATTCGGCAACAGTTATCTTGCTCGGAAGATTTCCAGCTCACTGTCCCAGTGTTCAAACTTTATAGTACCGCAGTTTTACCGGTTTGGAAACTTGCAACAGTGATCCCAGTCACTTCAAGTTCTCCATCTCTATAGTTTAAGACAACATCTTTAGTTCTCTCAGATACTAACAGATGTTCTTTAATCTTCAATCCAGTGACTATCACTTGGATTGACCCGATAGTGACTCCATATGCTCAAAGCGTATGAGACACCAATACAAGTACATTTTAAATGTACAATTTCCCAGAGAGTGTTAACAACTTCTAATCTATCCCAGTAGATCTTTATTCCTTGAATAAAGGTTGTTACTCCCCAGAATTCTACGGAGAATTTCTTATGAAAGCCAAGCTTTCACCGATTGTTTTATGGGAATTTCATTGTCAGTGCCCTCTCCCACTAACCTCCTTATATACACAAGAGTTATTTCGTTTTGAGTTAAATCATAAACCATTATGATTATTTCAAAACGTCAGTTCCAAGAACCTTATGCTTGCTTCAATCCAAACATGGATTGAATAATCCGCAAACCTTGTTTGTCGGTTATACAAAATCGTCAGAATGTTGTAAACATTCTCCAAAAGGTTTCCTTTTCAGAAAGCGATTTTGATTTGTAACTGACATATTTCATAAATGAAATATACAGTTATCAACAAGCATCTTCAAAATGGATTTACCATGGCAACAGGTAAAAGGTTGAACCGTTATTAACACAATGTTGATAACGATACCTTTCCGTCAAAAGCCTAGCTTTGTACGTTGGTATGTTGCTATCCATGTATGTCTTCCTTGAAGACGTACAATGTACCAATAGGCACAATGCTTTGTGGTACAACAACTAGTATCCATAATAGTCGTTATACATGGAATCCATTTCGGACTCATGGCACTTTGCCATAACAGGGAGTCGATACCTCGTATCACTTCCTCAAAATGTAGTCGGTGGATATACCTTCATAAGATTGACATCTTAATGAGGTTAGATCAGAAACCCATACCCTAGGTTGTTTCTGACTCTATCCGATCTACCCGATTTCTTGTGTATTTGAAGATTAATGGTACAGATTCATCATAGATGAATTGTTTGTGTTCCATTAAGGACTTCGTGCTTTGAATAGTATTACTCCGATTTTCATCGAGTATCACTATCCTCCCACTTACCACTGCATATCGGTATTCTCTCAGGAAAACCGCATGGTGAGCAACAATCACATTGTTCTCATGTGGGATTTATAAGTACTATACTTATGGTTTCCCTTAGGATAACCTATATTGGCACTAATCCAATTTGGGTTCTTAGTTTGGTATCATCCAAACTTTATGCCTGGCATACCCAAATTATCAGGAATGAGAAACCTCGTTTCTTTCCTGTTCATATCCTATATGATATCTGTCAAACAGATTTACATGGAACCTTATTCTAAATAAGTTTTGCACTGTTAATACATATCCTGTTTGAAGGAAATGATAGCTCAGAGCGACTCGTGATAAACCTTATCATGTCCAACAAAATTCGGTTTTAGTTCGGACACACCGTCTAACTGACGTGTCTCGTTTAATTGTGTCCTAGACAACAATGCCATAAATAAGTCTCTATTGATCAAATCAATTTGAGCTATTTATTTGTCATTTATATGTTTGAGATTTTATTTATTCAAAATATAAATTCTGTTATTTACATCTAATGTATTTATCTCAGTATCATCTTTATATAATAAAACACTTTAGTGTTTTAGAATATAAAGGTTCACCCGCAGTGGGTTATTAAACACTGATAAAGAGATAATGTTTCTAGTCAAACTAGTTACATTATAACAGTTCCTAATTTAAGTACACACCCAAATGGTAGTTCCTAAACTTAGGTATCTACGGTCGAAACAGCGACTTTCGTCCCGTTCCGATTCGCAGAGAAATCTCAGCTTGAAGTCAGTATCCTGCTCAAAGCAGATTCTGAATATCAATACATATATATTTTATGTTCCACACTAAGTATTTAAAATCTAATTTCAATACTAGTAGTGAACATAACTTTGACAAACATTTTTAAAGTTAGAGTCTCGCCCTTTCTTTAATTCCTTCGTGTCTTCCATATCCAAATGGCAGTCACTTTGGTATATATCAATTATCCTTTTCAATATTTTAGGAACCTTAGGCCAAGCCTTGGTTTTTTTAGAATATCGAAACGATGTGCACCTCGTGCTACATCCCCAATTGCAAACTTTGACTTTATCTCCTCTAGAATAGTCAATTAATTCTTCAAGAATTATAAATTGCAATTTTAATACTTCTTAAATCAAAAAATTAGATTTATGACAAGTATATTAAATTAAGCATTAAAGTCATCATCACATAAATCTTCCAGAGATTTTATGCTCTACTTTATATGCTTAATTTGGGCTTAAGGTATAATGGGTTATTTTATCAAATAAAGTAACCTATTATTTATTCCCAATTTGAAAATTAAATCATTTAAAATATTTTAATCCCAGATTATATTTTAAATATCCAACTTTTCAATTTCTTATCTTGATTACAATAGTCCAACTATTTAACCAACGATTAGTGGTACTATATATATTATAATGATTATAATAGTCCAACTATATAATCAAATATAATCCAAATTAATTAACCTCAATTACATTGATTACTATAATCCAATTATAAAATCAACTGTAAACTGAAATTAATTAATTCAAATATATTGATTAATATAATCCAATTATATATAATCAAGTGTAATACAGTCCAACTGTTTATTAAAACAACAATTTAAATATTAGTCTAACTAACATTTAATATAACGACGAAATAATTTAAAATGAGCGTGTTTAGCGAGTATTCGAACGAATGTTGCAAATTCAATACTTGCCTCCCACTATTTTTCGTCGAGCCTCTAACCCTCTGTGGAGTACTCGGGAAACCGCGTTTCCTAGTGGGCTAGGATCCCGTTAAAAACACACAACCTTGACTTTGGCCAATAAAGCTGTATGCTATTAACTTAGGTAGATCTCTATGATCAATTGGATCTCATCCAATTCCTAGATCCGGTTAGGTGGACATCCAAGTCCGAAACATATGTATAATGTCAATGTATCCATTACATTTTCCTAACCCTATCCTCCGAATCATCTAGGCCTTGGCTTTGGCCAAAAAACAAACCTAATGATTCCAGTTAAGCGGGACCCATTGACGAGGAAGTTTTGTAATCAATGTCATTGGACAAAAAGTGATCTTGACTTTGGCCAATAAAAATCACGATTTGGACAAGACACCGATATGCAACAAAACTCTCATGATTCAAGTACATCCTTGATTGACAAAGGCTTGACTTTGGCCAATAAAAAACAATGCCAACTTCGGATCTTGAACAAGAATCATTCAATGGAAGGATATTTGCTTAATATAAAACGAGGGTTTTTCGCGTGCAAATTGGCTATCAATTTAATTATCTTTGTTAAGGTCTCATCATCATACACCCTTAAACATGCATTCTAAATACATAATAAAGCGAGTATGAAATAAATAATAATGATATGCGGATGGATACTTACACATTGATCCTAGATCAAATCTCTCCCTTTCTCACTCAAGCTAGCACTTGTACTACTTCTACCCGTTACACTACACTTCTAAAGAAACCTCTTTTACATGGAGGGGAATAGGTGAGAAGAGAATACAAAGAAATAGGAGATAAGGCTGGACACGCAGGTCCATTTAATAAATCAAATTTATTACAATTTCAAAATCGCCCAACCCGACTAATATCCATCCGATATACATTATTCAAACATCACAACCATGTATTCATACAAGCATGTGTTATCAATCAATCAATCAAATTAATTAATCTTGATTATTAGTGATCATCCAATGTTCAAACAAAGATTTGATTTTTGTTCGAGTCAAACTCGTTATTGCGAACACGTACTCAAAGTACGATTTCTACGAATTAAATTAAATTACATAATTAAATCCAATTTAATACGTATTTAATTCTAATTCATTATTTAATTCCAAATTAAATATTACACCTTTATTAACGAACCTTTACGACTTAAATTCCAAATTAATCGCAACGGGTCTCAAAGCCCGACTAACATCTAATGTTTTATTTAATTAAAGTCCAATGGGCTTTTAATTAATTTCTATAGGCGTGGACTTTTGGTCAACTCGGATCAAACCGAACAACCAAAATCCAATCCGGGAGTTACCCCATAAGCCTTTAAATTAATTTTGGCCCATTAGGCCCAATTAAATAATTAAGGTCCCTTAAGTCATAATTGGACCTTTTGGATTCGGTTTTGGGCCTAATTGGATCCAACCAATTTTGCCTAAACCCAACTTTGTTACAACAAAGCCCAAAAGCCCAATTACAACCTAACAAGCCCAATTTCCAAAATCAAGCCCAAATTAATTAACTTATAAAATTCCAAATTTCACAATTAATTAACCTAAGTGTATTACATAATCAATTACCCAATTAACATTTCTAAAACATCAATTAGCCTAATTAATCATGCACTTTAACAACCAAATAGTGTCCAACACAATTCAATTAAAATCAAACCCAATTAACATGCTTTCAAGTCTCGGCAATTAGGGGTTTTTCAATTCGATTCGGTTTCAATCCAATTGAATCCACAATCATAATTTACCAAATCAATTCAACTCATCCAATGAATCAAACAACAAAATCACAATGAATTTCATGTCCCTTAAAATTCGGCCAAGCCACTTTAATAGGGAAAAAATGTTCCAAATCAAAATTCAATCCAATTGAACTTCAAAACAACATTAACCAATTGTTTTAAGTCATCCAATGATCAAACAAAACAAAATTACCAAGACATTAGGTTCTTCCAATTTTCGGCCAAGCCTCCAATTTGGGGAAAATTGAATCCAATCCAATTTCATGAAATTGATCACACACAATCTCAATTAAACATGTTCTAAGCATACTTAAACATCCAATTCAATTAAAACATGCTTAAACACATTTGACCCAATTTCAAGTTTCATTTCAACCTAAAGAATTGGGGAAAATTGATCTAATCCAATTTTCTTGAAATTGATCATGCACAACTTCAATTCAACCTCATTCAAGCATAATACATCAAACAATTCACCAAATCATGCCTAAATCGAGTTTACCCAAATTAAAGTTTTGACAAAAATAAGCAAATTGGGGAAAATCAATCCAATCAATTTTTTATCAAATTGATTACATACAACTCAAATTCAATCATATATAATCATTCTCAAACAATCAATTAGACAGAATCAAGCTAAAATCAAAAAGCCCCAAATTTGCTCAAGAACCCTAATTCGGTTTTCATGCATCAAAAGCTCAAGATACCATTGTTGGAGTTCAATTAAAGGTCCCAAGGATCACAAATCATGCATAAAAACCGCATATAAACACATCAAAGGAGTAAGGCGGAAACATAACTCACATTGAACGGTTTTGATGAAATGAAGAACATGTGTTTTTAAGCTCCCTCCAAGCTCGGCAATGGCTTCTGGAACTGCAGTGGACGCACGGTTTGGCTGTGAAAGTCTCCTCCATTTTCGGCCATGCAAGACTCCATTCCATTGAAGCTCCAAGCTTCAAGCTTTCCAAGCTCATGAAACACTTCCCTATCACCTATGTATTACTCAAGGTGTGCTAGCACTTGTTCATCTTCCATTTTGCTTCTCAAAGTTTCGGTCATAACCAGAAAAAGAGAAGAAATCGCACCATCGTGAAGGAGATGAAGAAGAAAAAGAGAGGGAGATGAGAGAAACCGTGTACTGCATGTTGGAGAGAGAGATGAGATTTAATATATATATTTATTTATTTACCAAGTAAATTAAATAAAACATATATATCTTACTTTTAATTCAAAAGTCAAAAATAAAAAGCAATAAGCTTTCCATCATTTCATCAACTTTTTACTTTAAGTCATCACATCACTTTAATAAAGTGACATGTTGTCAAGTCACATCACTCAAAGTGACAATTGATTTGACGTTGATGTGACAAACGATTTGACGCTTGATGTGACTCGCGTGCCGCGCTCGAATTCGAAATGCGAATGCGCTCGCAATCACTCTCGGGCTCGGGTTCGCTAATTCCAAATTAACGAATTTTCTGTCGCGTCGTAATTAAATGATTAAGCCTAGTGAAATCACTATTCACGTCGCTAACGAATTAATTCTAAATTAATTCGTTCGCCCGAATTAAAATCTAATTTTAATTCCGCGTCAAAATCCAATTTCGATTAATATATCGAATATATTAATTTTATCGATTA
>SKCR01018044.1:0-20713 GCA_019454045.1 Zanthoxylum bungeanum | reverse complement strand
ATCCTTGAGAATAATGGTCTTCCCAGAGGTGAACTTCAGTTTCATGTCATCAATCCCAACAATCATAGTGGTGTGGGAGTCACCCAGCAGCACTTTCTTATTCGCAGCTTCCTTATAGGACAAACTTGTTACTATGATCTCTGAGATCAACATGGTTAGTGGATTCGAGGGTTGGTGGGTTGACACTGGCGTTTCTCGTCATGTCTACTATTATCGTGTTTTGTTCAAGTCCTATAAGGAAGCTGCGAATAAGAAAGTGATGTTGGGTGACTCCCACACCACTATGATTGTTGGGATTGATGACATGAAACTGAAGTTCACCTCTGGGAAGACCATTATTCTCAAGGATGTGTTACACACTCCTGAGATAATGGAGAACTTGGTTTCAGGCTATCTCCTGAATAAGGCTGAGTTTAGAGAAACTATTGAGGCTGATTTGTAAACTCTCACTAGAAATAATATTTTTTTGTGGGAAAAGGTTATGCTATTGATGGAACGTCTTCAGCCAGACAAGTGTGAAGATTGTCCTTCAAGAAGGCTTCAGTGTGGTTTTGGATGTCCTAGAGAGAACAATTCCATGTGCGCTTCTTTTCTAGTGTCTTTTCCAAAAATGAGGTGGCCAAAAGAAATTTGTCCGACTCAGTACTCGTGCCACATTCTTAAACTTTGTAGCTCTGTGCTGTTCTAAAAGGAAAGAAAGAATATCATGAGGTCTCGTATGGTGCTTGACTTTGAATGGTTGTGTCATTTTGTCAAGCTTTTGGGCTGTGTCTTCTATATGTACTCCCCATTACTGTGATGTTTCATCGGTGTCATGAGATTCTTGTTATATTCCCACATTTTCTCTTGTATTTGCCTTGCATCTTGTTCCATCATTTATTCACAGATGTATTTTAGCATTTCCTCGTTCATCTCTTCATCCGATATCTGCGTAATGCATGCTCCATATGTGTTAATCTGAGGATTTAAAGATATGTATGTTTATAGGCCTTCATCCTCTGTGGTTAGTATGAATGGTTCGGGTAGCTCTTTTGCTTGTTTCTCTTCACAGTTGCAATCAGCGACCAAAGAATGATTCAGATCAAATTGAGATTCTATTTGTTCGGCCTCCTGAACTGATACCTCAACCTCAGCCTCCTTCTTTGTTAAAGTGTCATCATGAAATCTTTGGTACTCGAAGGCTTCATCAGTGTCATCTAAAAATGCTTTGTGAGGTATGTAGCTCTGGTTTTCTATTAATAGATCTGTCATTCTCTGTATGGTTGCTGCTTGACTTTGAAACATGTCAGTCACTACATCAAGTTTAGCTTCCCATTTCTTGAGCATGTCCATCAACTGTCTTATCTCTGATGGTTCTGGTTTTTGATGAAGATTATAAGTTGATGGTGGATAAGATGAAGAATATGGTTCAATAAAATATGTCGGTTCTTCATTGACATACCAAGAATGATTCTGATAATTCTACCACCCTGAATTATACTGGTACATGCATTGATTACTTGGGTGGTTACCATCAAATATCTCACATCTAATCATTGCATTCTGGAATGGTTGAGCATATGTTGTGTTTATTGGTTCTGACATCCATGGATAATTGTTGGGCTGGTCAACAGACCTCAGAAAATCGGACTACTACTCCCTGATATGGGGTGTATCTTCTGTTCTTAAAGCTCGTAATGCTTCCATCGTCCAATAATAATCCATTTTCAACCACCTGAAATAAAATAAACAAATAAAATTAAAGATAATAAAAATAAAGAAAATTAGATACAAGTAAAATAAATAGCTTCAAAATTAATAGCGTAAGAAAAATAAGTCCCCGGCAACGGCGCCAAAAACTTGATCGGTGAAATCACACACGTAACGCAAGCGCACGTATCGCTCAAGTAGTATAAAAATATCGATCCCATGAGGACTTAATTTCTACTATTGTTATTAATTATTGATGCTAAATATTTACAGGTATCTAATTGAGGTTATTCATTGGTTGAATGTGGATTAACTAAATAAATAAAAAAAATAAAAAATAAAAAATAAAAGGAAATTAATAATAAAGAAAACATCTAGAGTTATGAATCCGCCCAATATTACTCTAATGATGAATTGATTCTCTTATACATGTGTGATAAATCAGTTGTTAACCTGGAACACGAAGATATGCATAAGCCTCCATCGATGGTCGAATGTAAACACCCAAAGTAACCCAATTAACTATATGTCTATGTTAATTAAGAAACTCCAAATTCATTAAGATCAAGTTCCAATTGTGGCTACCCATGCCCGACATGTATATGTCTATCTTGGAAGGAAATCTCTAAGATGAGATCGTGAGCTATTGAATCGAAGTCTAAAACCTAAAATCCCTTCGTCAAGTTCATCTTAAGTTTAACACATCAATCTTATTAGTGATCAATCAACAATACGCATTAAGATTAAGATTCAATAAACAAGCCAAAACATCAAACATAATATAATTAAATCAATTATTAAACTCGTGAATTTTGTGCTTCATCACTTCCCTAGATTAAAAATAAAATACTGGGGTTAGGAGATCCACCTTTAATATTTAAATTCTAGAAATCTCCCTTAATATAATATATAAATTTGCATGAATTACCAACCGATCATGTAGACGAAATCCAATTAAGTCAAATTTAATAAAGTCTAACCGACCATATAGGCGATATCCAATTAA
Source organism: Zanthoxylum bungeanum (assembly GCA_019454045.1). Taxonomy (NCBI): domain Eukaryota; kingdom Viridiplantae; phylum Streptophyta; class Magnoliopsida; order Sapindales; family Rutaceae; genus Zanthoxylum; species Zanthoxylum bungeanum. The sequence continues at coordinate 18,018 of SKCR01018044.1, read as the reverse complement.
GTCAGGATTAATAATAATTTAATTAAGTCCAACCGATCATAAAGACGGTATCCAATTATGTCAGGTTTAAAGATATTTTATATATTATAAAATAAAATAGATTAATCTAAATTATCATAATAAAAGTTTCACCATTCCCCCAACGAAAATTAACCAGCAAAACATAAAAGAAAGATAAAATAAATAACTATTATTACTACTATTATAAATAAAAATACATTACTATAAATATATATATAAACAAGATACAATCCTTAGTTCCTTATTAAGAAAGCTAAGGAAAGTATGAAAATGGAAAATGAAATCAGCTTCAATTTACAGGTAAATTTTCGTTCTGGGTGTCGCGACAAGTGAAGGGTTGCGCGTCACGAAGCGCTAAGATTTTGACACGTGTCTTTGGTTTCCCGAGATGTTGATAAATGTACGCGTTTCGTCGGTGCGTCACGATGCAGAAGGTCATGCGCATCGTGATGTGTGAATAGTGATGACGCAATGATGATGCAAGTGATGACGTCTATCGGCAAGCAGCATAATTGAGGCACGTCGCGATGCAGAAAAGTGTGCGTGTCACAACGCGTGAACAATGAATTTCATATTTTACCCTTTTTTGTTAGTTTTTCGTCGTTTTAGACCCGAATTGATTCCATTGAGTCCAAATATTTTATTTATCTGTAAAACAAATAAAAACACATCAAGACGTTATAAAACTCGAGAAACTCACAAAATATTAAGTTAAATGGGCGGTAAATATTAATATATTTTCCGCTCATCACAAACTATGTTTAAATTAATCTAATGAAAAATAAAAATGAAGCGTTTGACATGTTTAAAATATTTCACTCAGAAATTGAAAATCAATTTAATAGGAAAATTAAAAGATTTCGAAGTAATAGAGGTATTAAGTATGACTCTACATCTTTTATTGAATACTATAAATTGCATAGTATTATTCATAAGAAAACTGCACCATATTCTTCTGAAATGAACGGAAAACCCGAAAGGAAAAATAGAACATATGCTGAAGCTGTAGTTTCTATTTTACTTAATTCTGGTGCTGCCTCATTTTGGTGGGGAGAAATTTTATTGAATGTGTGTTATGTTTTGAATAGAGTGCCTAAGTCAAATGATAAAGTTTCACCTTATTAAATTTTGAAAAATAGAAAACCTAACTTGTCTTACCTTAGAACTTGAGGTTGTCTTGTTTATGTTAGAATCACTGACCCAAAAAGGATTAAACTTGTTAGTATGACTTATGTGTTTTCAATGGTTATGTTGTTAATAGTAAAGCATATAGATTTTATGATTTGAAAAATCATAGTGTGGTCGATTCTGTTGATACTGATTTTTTTCAAAATAAATTTCCTTTTATTTTTAAGAATAATGGGGGCTCGTTCTCTAGTATTAATCTATTGGTAGAACATAATGAATCTGATAAAGAAATATAATCTATATCTTGAAGGAGTAAACGGTTTAGAACAATTAAAGATTTTGGTCATGATTTCTATGCATACACCTTAGAAGAAGATCCCACAACTCTAAAAGAAGCATTGTCATCCTTAGATGCTGATTTGTGGCAAGAAGCAATAGAAGATGAAATGAGTTCTTTAGAGACTAATAGGACTTGATATTTAGTAGATTTACCTCCAGGTTGTAAAACCATAGGTTGTAAATGGATACATAAGAAGAAATTAAAACCAGATGGTTCTGTAGATAAATACAAGACTAGACTTGCTACCAAAGGGTATAGACAAAGAGAAAATATAGATTTCTTTGACACTTTTTCACCAATAACTAGGATTACATCTATCTATGTGCTTATTTCTCTTGCTGCAATCCATGATCTTGTTGTGCATCAAATGGATGTTAAAACTTCTTTTTGAATGGAAAATTAGAAAAAGGGATTTATATGGACCAACCTGAAGGATTTGTAATACCCGGTCAAGAAAATAAATTTGTAAACTTGATAAATCTCTATATGGCTTAAAATAGACACTGAAATAATAGCATGAGAAATTTGATAACCTTGTTTTAGCAAATGGATTTAAGATGAATGAAAGTGATAAGTGTATATACTATAAATCAGAAAATTGGATGTGTTCTATTATATGCTTGTATGTGGATGACATGCTTATCTTTGGTTCCAATAGCCATGTTGTGAATGATGTTAAATATATGCTATGTGCTAATTTTGAAAAGAAGACTTGTTGAGGCAGTTATGGAACCCCTAGAGTCGGATTGGTGCCCCGGACAATGAAAATGGATCTTACCCATGGAAATCAAGTATTGGTGTAATTTTAAAATATTTAATGAAATATTATATTCCATTACGAGTGTATATGAAAAAATCGGGACTGAATCAAAGTCTGGAAGCTTCAGAACGAAGCAAAACAAAATTACCGCACGTCAAGGACGCGACGGGCGTGAAGTACACGCGCTACAGTGCGCACGCGCACTATAGTGCCCAAGCCTGCAAACTATATATAAATATATATATATATATTTATTTCTTTCTTTCTTTCTTTCTTTCTTTGTTTGTTTCTTTTTCAGCTTCCTTCAGCTCACATTCCAGTGAGCTGAAGGAATTAGGGTCTTTTACCCTAATTCTTTCTGGTTCTCCTAAACACTTCAGAATCACCCAAAATTAATTTTTAATTTCAAAACCAACATTAACAGATGTTATAAAATAAAAATCAAGTTTTCCAAAATATCAAATATTTTTACAAAAACATAAATTTATTCTAAATACGCACTTGCGTAAACTTTGAATCCAATACACAAATCAAATTAGAATCCCAATAAGAAATATCTCGTGAACAATTTTAGGTCACCCAAAGGTGGTCAATTGATTCTAGAATGGTAGCCATAGCTCTAAGATTTAATCTAGAGTTCCAAACTCTAATTAATTTTTTCAAGTCCAACATGAACATCTTTGACCTAATTACAAGCATGTTGTGTTTATACTTCTAAAGTATTCTAACACAATTGATTAGCCTTATTTCAACATTAAGCTATGTGATCATGCATCTAATACACAAATGAACATAGCTTAGGAGAAGATCAAACATTACCTAGTAAGCTTGATGCAAGATCTAATCTACTTCTCCTTTGTTGAAATTGTTGGAGAACCTCCAAGGTGTGCAAGCTTGACTCCAAGATCCAATCTTGTTTCCAATGCTAGCTAATGAGTGGTAATTATATCATTATTTCCCACTCATCTAACCTAATATTTTGTATAGTTTCTCGGGTTTTGTGAATGTTTTGATGTATTTTGTGTTATTTTCCAGATAAATAAAGTTGGGAAAGCATTGGAAGCAATTTGGGGCCAAAATATAGAGAAAAAAATGATAAAAGGGCAATTCGGTAATTTGACCGCGTCGCGACGCCAAGACCCTACGCGTCGCGATGCCTAAAGTGAGCCGGTCATGCTAACATGCGCCGAGGGACACGTGTCATAATCTGAGAAATTGGACTTGCTAACGTGCGCCGACCTTGCTAACGTGCGACGTGCCACGTGTCATCATCACAGAAGATCTGCTAAAATGCACCGGCTGCTACATGTTGAAATCTCATTGGACCAAAGCAAGTGTGTGCCACGTGTCAATCTCTCATTGGACCGAATATTGGACAAATCACATGTTGCCACATGTCGACCTCTCATTTGACCGATTCTAAGCGCGTGCCACGTGTCAACTTTTCATTGGACCGAAAGCTCAGCCAATCACCGTGTGCCACGTGTTGTCTTCTCATTGCACCACTTTCACCGCGTGGCACATGTCATCACCAGATTCTGTCGACAGATCACACGTGGTCAACCAGCGTGGACCAAAACCGCGTGCTGACGTCGCGACGCCAAGCCCCTACGAGTCGCGACGCTGGTTCCAGAAAATGTCTATAATTTCAGTTCGGTTTCACTTCATTTCTTGTGCTTTCCGTGGGAGTTTTTCCCTATTTTTAGAGGATTGCATCTAGTTTTTGTAAATATAAATAATATTTAATTTATGTATTTTAATTTTCAGTAGTAATAATAATAGTAGTTATTCTTCTTCTCCTTTCTTTTATGTTTTGTAGTTAATTTTCCACAGGGGAAGGGTGAAGCTTTTATTATTATTTTAGATTAATCTCCCTTAATTATAATATAGAAATTATAATTCAAATTAAAAAGATCACCGCCTTAATGGCTGGTTTTATTTATTTGACATAAAGTGGCACCGCCTATATGGCCGGTCTTTAGGTGACAGATAATTACCGCCTATATGGCTGGTTTATAGACAAATAATAATACCGCCTTTATGGCTGGTCGGACTTAATTAAAATCTGATTTAAAGATACCGCCTTTATGGCTGGTCGGTAATATCACGATTAATTTTTATATTATAATAAGGGAGATGTCTAAATTATAAATAGTAAAAGTGGATCCTCAACCCCAGTATTTTATTTTTATTCTAGGGAAGTAATGAAATGCAATATCCACACTTAATAATTGATTTTCTTTTTATGGGTAGTTCTTTAGTTTGTTTATTGAGTCTTAAGCTTAATGCTTCTTGTTGTCTGATCATCAATAAGATTGATGTGGTAAATCTAAAATGAACTAGACATAGGGATTTTAGGTTTCATCCTTAGATTCAATAGCCCACGATCTTCCTTGAGGATAGATAACCCTTTAATAGATTTCCTTACAGGATAAACATATACCTGTCGGGCGGGGGGTAGCCATAATTGGAACTTAATCTTAATGAATCCAGGTAATTTGGTTGACATAGACATATGGTTCAATTGGGTTATACTGGGTATTTACGTCTGACCATCGATAGAGGCTTTTTCATATTTTCGTGTTCCAAGTTAGCAAACTGATTTATTACACATAGATAAGTAAGTCAAATCATCTTTTTTAATAATATTGTGTGGAATCATGACCCTAGATCCTTGAGTCTTTTATTTTATTTTCCTTAGTATTTTCTTTTGAGTCTGTTTTTATTTTATTTTGCAAAACCACATTCAACCAACCAAAAGCAATCAATTCCCTTCTCCCTATAATTAGATACCTGTAAATAAATAGTATCAATAATTAATAACAACAGTAGGAATTAAGTCCTCGTGGGATCAATATTTTTAGACTACTTGAACGATACGTGCGCTTGCGTTATACGTGTGTGTTTACGCCGGTCACTAGCAAGCTTCACTTCAAGATCTAATCTTGATTTCTCCTAAATGAAATGTTGTAGAGACATCACAAGCTTCTCTAAACACTTCTCTAACTTAGTCTAATCTCTCTAAGAATTTTCTTGTATTTGAACTTGTAATTAAAACATTCCTAAACCTTGCTATTTATAGCAAAACTTAGATAATTTTTAATTAATAAAAGTTGTAATCAAATTTTAAATGGGCTTAATCTAATTTGTCCAAATATGTATATTTAGGTGTGACTAATATCCATGGTCTCCCACTTTGATTTAATCTAATTAAATCAAGCCAATGATTAGGAAATGAATTAGTTAAATGTTTGCCACCTTGATTTAATCTAATTAAATCAAGCCAAAACCACATATTATTACATACTTACAATTACCATAATATCCTCAAATGATAGAGATAATTATGATTTTACAATTAAGCCATTGTGTAATTATTGAATTAATCCAATTAGGTCAAAGTAAATAATCAATGTTATCCAATAACAATTGATTATCTTAGTTGATAATTATAATATCGAATATTATCTTTTATCAAAAATATTCGGCTACCCAAGTGCTCAACGAGTACACTTCATATTGGGACTCTATAAGTTCAGACACGTTCGTCATATAAGCCTGGCTAATATGTACGCAATTCGACCACCTCCGAATTCACGAAGAACGTGAACGACCTTTATGAACTATACAAGTTGAGGTCATCACAAATGTTTAAGAATCCCACTGTCGTAGGCTATCCGAGTTGTGCTTAGGAAACATAGAATACACCGTCAATTTTCCAAGGCGCACATCTCATGTCGACATGTCCACGATTCTTTACAACTGATGCGATCCACCCTAGGTGATCGGCTTTGGCCAAAGTCTTTAAGAATCATGACTTTACTCACATGGATACCTAAACCCCTTATGGTACACATACGGGCCGATGGATCATATATTAATTCGCACTGGATTACTGAGTGCATCGGTCTACACCCAACGAACATCTAGAGGCCAGACCATGAAAGGTTTCTGACATACATGGCATCAGAGTGTGGAGGATCTCACATAAAATCAATGTTATCATATAGTCAAAGGATTACATATGTTACTCGACTCGAGGAGATTCCTATTGACGATGGTGTGTACTTCCAACTATTAGGAATCACCTATGAGTTATTCAGTATTCGCTCCAACGAATACCCACATGTCTATATGAGTTTCCAAAACTCATGGTACATCACGTTTAAACCATTGGAACTCCAATTCCAATATACGATATGTGCTAGTCTTTTAGGTTATAGGAATTTGACCGTATTCCAAAACCAATGACTATGAATATTTACTTTAAAAATAGTTTACATCTAGTGTCAAAACTATTTTAAGGTCGATGTCATTCTTGGCATATCTGTACATCAATTTAATACGCGTAATGACAATACCATTATAAAGTATGAAATGAAAAATATAGTTATTTTATTAATAAATAATAAAATGTACAATTTGGATTGGCACTCCAAGCACCAACTCCATCAAGACTTAGTTGAAGCAAGTGTCATTTTAGGTATTAAAATTACTAGGTCAGAAAATGGAATTACTTTAGATCAATCACATTGCATTGAGAAAATCTTGAAGAAGTATAATTACTTTGACAGTAAACCTGCTAGTACACCTTTTGATCATAGTGTAAATTTGTTTAAGAACACCAGTGATGGTTTTAGACAAACTAAGTATGCGAGTATAATTGGTGGTCTTTGTTATGCTACTAACTGCACTAGACTCGAGATTGCCTATGTCGTAGGATTACTATGTTGATTTACTAGTATACCTAGTATGGAGCATTGACATGCTGTTGAGAGGGTTATGAGGTACCTGAAAAGGACCATGAACCTAGGATTACACTATCAGAGGTTTCCCGCTATCCTTGAAAGATATAGCGATGCTGATTGGAACACCCTTTCAGATGATTCCAATGCTACTACTGGATATATTTTTAGCATAGCTGGTGGGGCTGTCTCTTGGAAATCCAAGAAACAAACCATCTTAGCTCAATCCACTATGGAGTCTGAGATGATTGCACTAGCATCTGCTAGTAAAGAAACGGCTTGGTTGAGAAACTTGCTATCAGATACCCTTTTATGGGAGAGACCGATACCAGATGTATTGATCCATTGTGATAGTTCGTAACTATTACAAAGATTCAGAACTGTTATTATAACGGTAAGAGGCGACAAATACATCGTAAACACAGCATAAATAGAGAATATCTCTCTACTGGAGCTGTAAAACTGGATCATGTACGGACTGAAGATAACTTGGCTGATCCTTTTGTCGAAAGATTTAGCAAGAGAGAAGATATTCAATACTTCTAAAAGAATAAGACTATTGCCATTAAATAATTAGATTACTTGTGATGGTAATCCGACCTATAGACTGAAGATCCCAAGAAATAGGTTCAATAGGTAATAACAAGTCATAAAGTAATGAGAGTTGAATCATGCTAATAATTAACGAGTTCCATTCTGAGAGCATGATATCTTGAAGCGATGTTAGGATGAGTTATTTAACTATTAATATGTTCTATACTCTATATAGATTAGAGTACCAAGCTACATGAGTACTCTTGATAGACACACCTATGTGAATGTAGAAATGAGGCCGCTTTTTATGAACCTTTGGGCAAAGGTTTCTAGAGCATTCACTAAACTGGGATATACGTGCACGACCGTAATGTACGGGCTTTTTGACTTCACCCTGAAAGGTTTGTGTGTGTAACATTATCAGAGATAGAGTACAAAACTACGAGTTACTCTAGTATAATCTGAATCGTCAACACTATGTAAAGGTTCAAGTCGATAGACACCTTTATTTATGCACGACCTTATAATACATAGCTCGATGAAATTGTTTAATTAAAATTCAAGTGGGGGATTGTTGTAAATATGATTTTTAATTGGGAAGTTACTTTGAATTTAAAGAGTTGTTACAAAAATATTTCAATTGGGGAGTTACAAATTTTTTTTGAATATAACCCTTAAATGAATTTTCATTTCATTTCTTTAGAAAATGAGTTAAAAAATTATATTTTGAATACAAAGACTGAAATAATTTCTTCATGAATTATTTTTTTTAACGTTTCTTCACTTTAAATGAAAGACGTTATATTGTCTTCAAATTCTAAACGTTCATAATATTAAGTATTAAATGTTTCCTTTCAAATTTCATTGCTAATAACGTTTATTTCATTTGCCTATAAAAGATAGATGTTTCTAGTTGCAAGAGATAGAGTTGAAAAACATCCATGTTTAAAAAAATAATAATAATAATTTGGACTTGAAGCATTTTTGTTGTTTTATCTCAGTCTATCTTTCATCCACCTTATTACAAATACACTCTCTTCTGTTCATATTCGTTCTTTGTGTCTTTAGTTACCGAACAATAGTTTTATGTTGGGTGTGAGAATTCTAATCGGATTTTAGTGCTAACCGATTGAGACAATGTATATCTAGGCTGTTTTATCCTGGGGACATCGGGGCCGATTACTGCAAGCACAATTTCCTGGGCAGAGCTTCGAAACCTCTTAAAGAGAGCAACCTAGTCCGCGACTCAACCTTGCTCCGATTTTATTTTCCTGATGAACGGTAATATTGTTCTGACTTGCAATCTATTTCTATAGGGAGAGCCCAAAACACAATGTATAATGATAAGTCTCGACACATACGTCGTAAACGCAATACCATACGACAACTGCTCTCAAGCGGTATAATTTCAATAGATTATGTCAAGTTAAGGGAAAAACTAGCGGATCCACTTTCAAAAGGTTTACCTAGATAGCAAGTTGAGAAGTCATCAAGGGGAATGAGCTTGAAGCCTATAAATTAAGAATTATCACTGTGGAAACCCAACCTAGCTAATTGGAGATCCCATGATCTAGGTTCAAAAGGGATAACTGAAACTTTATGCAATTCAAAACAGGCATTGTAGAGTTCTATACTCTTTCCTATTCTTATAATGAAGCAGAGTATTGTCTGTCAAGGTTAGGATAAGCTAAGGTTTTTAATGATCACTATGTTAAGAGAAGAGTCTTAATGGGGATAAAGACATATTACCTTTCATAGTAGATCTAATATTTCAAGTAAGAAGTGAAGCCACTTCTATTGGAATTTTGAAGGCTGGATTCCCTAAAGTACTTGATGAATCCAGGACTGATGTTTATGGCCGAATTGAACACAACTGTAGAATGAGAAATGGTCGAAGTAAAGCTCTATGATGGCTATTGTCTTGATTTACACCAACGGTGGAACAATTCAAGACTATGGGTCAGTGGTTTACCAAGTAAATCCGATTTTCATTTACTAGGAAAGGTTCAAGTCGAAAGCTACCTATTCCAATACAGTTTTATTTCACGGAAACTCTCTTAAGTGTTTGCATTAATATTAGAGAATTGTGGGGGATTGTAGGAAATTCTCTAATATATATAGTAAAAATGTATGAGAGACATATCTCGTAAGTAATGTCTCATGGGAAAGACACAAAAATGAAGGGACATGTCTAAAGATGGCAGTAGGTAGGATTTGGTGTGGATTTGCAATTACCAAACCCGCACCAGCATATGTAAATAAATTACCAAACTCACATCATACCCGCTGTGGGTTTTAATTTTCATTATCAAACATGCACCCGCATATAAAAATAAATTACCAAACCCGCATGGGTACCTAACGGATTTTGTACGAGTTCTTAAAATATCATATAAAAATAAATTTCTCGTGATAAAATATTCTTCATCTATAATATGAAAACCAAATTAAACAAAATACTAAACCATCTATAATTTCTTCACATGTCGGTGGAGTTTTATTTGAAGTCAATATGAAGTCGCGAATATTGAACAAGATACTAGACCAAAAGCAATTCAAAAAAATGATAAAGTTGACTAAAAAAAATTAACTATAGATTAAACCAATACAAGTCTATAAGCTATTCAAAAAAAAATGATAAAGTTAACTATAGAATGTGAGTCTTTTTATATGAATGGATTTTCTTTGCCCTAAAAATTATAAAACAAAAAAAATTAAGTTTGCAGGTAGTGGAGCGGGTTTTGCTTAATTACCAAACCCGTACCAAATCTGCATCGGGTTTTGTTATAATTTTCCAAACCCGCACCAAATTCGCATAAATATTTACCAAATTCTACCCATTGCGGGTGGGTTTTTACGGGTTTGTGGGCGAAATTACCATCTCTAGATATATCCTCTAAAGTGAAGGTATGTGTCTCTAGGCTTAAGGAATAGGTATAACTCTTAGGAGGGTTACACCCTAAACCAAAGGGTGCTCACAAATGTACCCTTACATGCCTATAAAATGAGGCCTTTGGCTCTTTTTCTAACATGCAGAAAATTTAATAAAGCATTCATAGTTAAGAGAGTCAATTAAAGAGATAGTTTCCACCATTCTTCCTTAAGTTCAAGTTCTTGGAGAAATGAGTGCATCTTCTACAAGAAGCAACCTAGTAATCCTGGGAGAACGTTAGCCACAAGACATCCGTAGAGCATCGAGATGGGGCTAATAAGTTCTTAAGGACGGAGGCAACTTGACTTGGATCAAGTTTTCAATCATCTTCAACCTTTTACAAGTTTTTATAAGTCTCATGGTTTATGTTCTGGTTTTGGTATGTTAGTGAAAAATTAATTAAATGATGCATGTTAAATTTGTTTAATAACACATTAGGACAACACAACAGTGGGCGGTGAATCTATTTTAAGGAGACAGTGTGCAGCATATGACTCGATTTTCAATTCATTTTATCATGCTTCTGGTTTACTACATGAGATATTGAGAAATAACAAATGGGTACCATAAGTATTGAGGTAGTAAAATATAAAGTTTATAAGGATATTGTAGACACAGGTACAGGGTTGGGGCGACGCTGTCCGGGCTCGCGGACCAGTCGGGAGTACGGAATAGTCCGCGGGGGACTAAACCGGAGAATAAATGGAGTCGCCACCCAGTGTGAACTAGGAAATAATTTAAGGCCGCACTCACCCCTCGCAAGGGAATGCCTCAAACCGTTGGGTTCAGAATGGTTCATTACTTATGCCAATTGTAATGAAAGGATTTATGCAATAATATAACCAAATCTTATGCAACAAATGCAAGATAATTTAATCAACACATAAGTTTGCACACCTATAAACGTAAATAAAAGTGAAGGCAAATGCATGATTCCATAAAAAAAAAAAAAAAAAACATGTTAACCAGAGAAGTGCGGTAATGGCAATAGAAACGTTAACAATAATGGCAGATAATTAAGCACATGATGCATAAAGGAATAACAAAAGAGACAAGCATGCATAAAACATGATAAAAGAATTTGTCTAGTGTGCGCGCGTTCGTGTAGCGTTCGAAAATACATTCGAACGGAGTGAGGCAGAATGCACGCGTTAGTGTAGCATTCGGAAATGCGTTCAAACGGGATGGGATGTGATGCATGACAAGACAGAATGCATGCGTTCAAGTAGCATTCGTAAACGCGTTCGAACGGGGTAAGGCCGAATGCATGTGTAACATCCCGCCTAAGCCAGGATGCTACCGGCAGGAGACAGGCTAATCCTGACTCCATAAGCCTCTGACTCTGACGAAATTTCGGCATGACCTCTGCTAAAAAACGAGCAACCTGGATCAAGTCCAGCTCCACAATACAACCTAAAGGGCCCAACACATATAATGCACTAAAACAATACACTCAAATCATAACACAACTGGGCTCCGTGCCCGAAAATACGTATAAACAAAAACTTTTACAAACTTTCAACTTATACAACTCAATTTCTTTACAAATAAACTCATAAACAACTTGACCCTTATCCACCCAAGATCTGGTGACTGGCTGACTGCAAAGCTGCTACTCGGCTCCTCAAGATCTGGTATCTGTGGTCGATCGATCGGATCACCAACCTGCAAAACTCAAAACACTAGCTTTCGCAGCGCTACTGTGCTGACTTATTACTTTCCTTACTTAATCCTTTACTAGTTCCAAATCAGATTTTTACTATAGTTATCTTTCTTTTATCACTTTGAAATATCATCAAATCGGATCTATAGCATATTCATTCTTTCAAGCATTCATTATACTATCATCAATTGTATATGTATGCATATGTAGCCATGTTATCATGCACTAATAATTATAATAGATTCTTTTTATGTAAACAAACTACTCACACAAACATTGACCAATTATACGTATGGGAATGCTAATGCAATCATGCACCATGTCAACCATGTGTAACTTAAATGATTTCTAATATATATATATGGTCAATATGCATGATAAAAGTATATTTTCTTTTAGTTTCAAAACATGTTATCAAAACATCTTTATCAAAAATTTATTTTGGAAACTTAATCTTTCTGAAAAACTGTTCTTGAGGTTCTGGTTTCTGAAAGCTAAATTCAAAGTCTATTTCTGAAAACATTATGCTGAAAACTGAAATCTGAAATCTATATCTTTTGAAAACTGAAAACTTTCTCTGAGTTTTGTGTCTCTGTCTGAAAATCTGGACGTATGAGGGCATTACGTATCGCAGTCCCCCCATACGTCTATCTGGAGGCAGAAGTGCAAATCCATGACTTTGGGGCGTTACGTATCGCCGTCCCCCAAAGCATGCCACTACTGTCTCATATCTGGTGGTCTTGGGGCGTTACGTATCACCGTCCCCCAAGCCACAATCTGGAACTAGGGGTGCGGATCTATGCTACCACCCAAGCTCAAACTGTGGGGTCTAGGGGCGTTGTGTATCGCTCATCCCCTAGCCCCGGCTCGAGGATCTGAGAGCGTCCCCCCAGTCCTCCACATGTGCACATGCTACTATATCCGTCAATTCCAAGTATCCGTTAATTCCAATCTGTCAAGTTGCATACTGGGGTGAGTTTTTCCCTCATGTCCCGAAAACATAAAACCGCACTTGGTATCTCAAAGCTGTAAGAAAACATTTTCTAAAAAAAACATTACTTTCAAAATCATTTGAAGCTTTTCTGAATAACTCTTTTGGATTTCAAAACCATTCTTAACTTTCACTTAATTTCTGAAAAACATATACTCATATATGTATGGCCTACTAAAAATATCTTTTATATCATATTTAAAATTTGTAAAACTCTGTCTGAAAACATGAAACATGAACATATAATATAACTTATAAGTCTGAAGCAGTCATGCATGTCACATGAATAACCTAACACTGTCCTGACTAATATAAGAACATGATATTAAAATCTATTGTATTGATTAACATAAATTGCAATGGCTGACTAACATGCACCTAGAAATCTATATCATGCCCTAAGCAGCATATCACAGTTTGTAAAAAAAACTGAGAAACATGGGGCAACACATACTAGAAATATGAAACATATATACACATGAACCACATGGTGTAACTGAAGATAATCTGGAAACTAAATACATAAGCTAACAGACAATCTGAACCTTACAACATAATCTAGATTATATAGAAGGAAAATTAACTACAGACAAGAAATGTTAACTTAGCTGAAAACTGGAAACGGGACTTACGAAAGCAATAGCATGATCAAATAACATAGAAAAAAGTACTGAAGCTCCAATTTTGCATGATCAATATCTTAATCAGGCTTCAAACATACAGCACTGCAGTTATTATCATTCACAGCCTTAAACACAAATACATAATATTTCTCACTTATTAAATTCCCAATTTCTAATATACATTCAATCACACGTATTTTGACTAACTTAATATCAATAATTTGCACAAGGCTCATGGTCAAACTACAACCTTAATATAACATTACTTCCAGTTATGACTTATTTCATCTCATAACACCAACACATTTTCATATACAAAGCAAAGACTGTAATTATCCATGCTTGCTACCGATATAAACTCATTTCATATACACAATAAGAGAGAGACAGAGAGAGAGTTTGTACATGGAGAGGCGAAGTGGCCAAATAGGTATGGCGTTTAGTTTCATTAACAGCAAAATTTATGAATCTCTCTTCAAGAGCTATTAATTATTCCAACGCTAGAACTCTTTTCCAATCTCCAAACCTTACCAAATCACATGTAACAAATAGAATATTTAATAAAAATGGTTTGATGATAAACACGTAGGGATATACAGGAAAGCACCTAAAAAAATGCTAAAACTGAAACATAATGCAGAAGCTTGGCAACATTACTCCCTCATCATCACAACGTCTCAACTAGGAACCCCTCTTGGCCGAAATCCCTAACTTACATACCATCATTTTTTACTCAAATATCAATTTAGAATCAACATAATCAACATAACCCTTAATTCTCAATTATTCACATTCATTTCTAACATTCTCATCAAGAGCTGAACAACCAGAATTTAGTGTATTAATTAATTAAATTAATCTCAAGAAGTAATTTAATGGTATTCCTTACCTAAATTTTGAAGACCACCAGCCCCACAACTTGTGACAGGATCGGCAGTGAGGGAAAAATTAGGGATTGAGTTCCCTTTGCTTCATATTTTCATCCAGGACTGAAATTGGAAGTCAAATTGCGAAATCTCTCTTCCATTTTTCTCCGTTTCTCTCGGCCTTCTTCCCTTCTTTCTCCTCTTCGATTTGCTCCTCTTTCGATTCTCTCACTCAACTTTTCTACTTCTGCTGCTTTGCTTCTCGGTTTTCCTCTATTCTCCTCTTCTTTTCCTAGCTTTCTCGGTCTCTCTCTCTCTCGGCCTGCTTTCTTCTTCTCGGTCTGCTTCTTCTTTCTTTCTCTTTCGGCCTAATCTTCTTTTCTTGCTTCGGTCTGTGTGTGTAATTTGTGTGCGCGTGTGTTGCTTAAGTGTGTGTGGTTTGTAATTAAATAAGTGTGTGTACATTAAGGGGATGTATTGAATTGAGATTTTAAAAGACTATTTTAAGTTAAATAAGTCTTGTAGTATTCAATTAAGACTTTTAAATAATCTAAAAAGTTTTGTGGTATTCCATTAAGACTTTTAGGACTTTTTAAATAGAGTGTCCAAATCTAGTGGTATTCAATCAGGACTTTAAACAAATAATAAAAAGTCTTATGGTATTGAAAAACTTGTTGATTTTGAAGGATTTTTTTATATATGGGATTGTGTGAGACTTTTTAGTAGAAAGTATAATAATCAAATCCTATAAAAAATCCCACCCTAACCCATCAGACTTTTGACAGGAGATTTTTTTGAGGCTAGAGAAGAGAAGAAAAACAGACTTGTGAACTCTTTGTGAACAAGGTATTTTGTGTTCCAATTTTTTATTATGTGTGGATCGATTTTATTTGTGAATGAAAAATAGATAGATTGATGATCTAGGTTTATTCCTGAAATATTTGATTGTTGTGTCTTTTTCGTTGTTGTTGTGTCCTTTATTGACTCTCAAAGTAATCTCACTGTGAATCCGATTTTAAAGATTAAAAACTTCCAGTTTGATTTTTCAACCTTAAAAAAATGTTGTTTTTGTAAAGTACTTACTTTCTTAACCCACCACAATTTATAAAATGGCTTTAGAAGTAGTATTCACATATCAATTTCAGTTGAAAATAATTAATGATGTGAACGAATTAAAAGTTTTAAATCTCAGGCTGAAAGCTATTTTGAACGAATATATACCAAACCTATATATTTTAATCATGTTAGGATTTGTTGAACTATTTTTTTATCATTCCCCTTTAGGTTTTACTTTGATTGAATTAATTCAGTAATAATTTGGTTGAACTATTGTTATTATAATTTTTTTGTTTAAGAAATTTGAATATTAGCTTTTACTTTGATGAATATTTGATGTGCACAAGATGATTTATTGGTATCAATTTACCAAAAAAAAAAAAAAAATTTAACTTATCAATTTATTTTTAGTTTTGATATTCCACTTCCTATAGATTGTGTTGGGATGAATTTTATCATCAAATTCCGTTTGCTTTATCAATCTTGATTATATGTTCCTATACCCTTTGAGCTAAATGCATTGTTTGAAAAAAAATATATATTGTTTGTTAACATCCAATCAATTTTCTTAATTTATTGTTTTGCAGCCTCATATATATATATATATATATTATGGATGTATAATGTGACAATCGCACATGTACGAAGGTAACGACATAGAGGAAGAAGAAATTAATGACAAAGATATGGATGATGAAGAATTTTATGAAGCCATTTACTGTTCAATTATGGCAATTTATTCAATAATGCATGTGTTAAATCAGTTTTTGTTTATGATGCGTGGTGAACATATTGAACGTCCATTAACTCGACCACGAATTACTACCATTGGATATGACTATTTCATATGATTCTATTTCATATGATTCTATTTTCTGTTATTGTTGATGCAAATGTCCACAGCTTGAACCAATTGACTTTCAGTAGCTTTTTTTTTTTTTTTTATGATTCTATTCCATATAATATCTATTTAAAAAAAAAAGAACAAAAAAATCTATATGTAGTCCTTTCAAATCTTACAAATTCTTATGATATAAATCTTTTAAAATCTTATAAGTAAAAAATCTTTATTAAAAAAAATGTCATAAAATCTTATAAGTCATTACATTCTTTAAATGTCTTTTAGAATCTACTGGACTTATTTATCGATAAATAGTCTTTTAAAATCTCAATTGAATACACCCCCCTAAATATGTGTGTTATATATAGAAAAATCTGGATTTGTGTATATATATATATATATATATATAGGTGTAGAAATATCTAGACCCATTAATATTAATTCATTAAATTTTCAAATCAACCCCTCTAGTTTTATTTAATAATGACTCATTACTTTTTCTGAAAAAATTCCATTTTACCATAAAATAATCCTCGCGTTCGGTCGCAACCTCACGCACGAAAAATAAGATTCATGCTAACTTTCTAAAATAATCCGGGATGTTACAGCATGTGTTCGAGTAGCGTTCGTAAACGCATTCGAACGGAGTGAGGCAGAATGCATACGTTCGTGTGGCGTTCGGGAACGCGTTCGAGCGAGATTATAAAAATGACATCTATAATAACATAAACACATGCATGTGTGTTTCTCAAGTGGTACGTGGAGTTGTATCCCATATACAGACCGCACTACCGTCCATTCAGATTCGGCTACGGAATTTATGTCTGGGTTTCCATCCGATATACCGCAAGGGATAACACGCAATCATTAACACAACGCAATTATTAACCCAATGTTGACATACATGAAGTATGATAATGCATATAACAATAAATAACCGAAGAGACAAATATGTGAAATAACAAGGAAGATAAATAACACAAAACAAATACGGAACAATAAAACAACAATAAACGTAAATTAAATGCGAAATAATAAAATACTAATAATACGAGATAAATACGGAATAATAAATATGTGACCAAAGAATTTGGTTGTTTTCAATGTAGGACTTCGCATACCCTGTTGGATGTATTCCACGTCCAATCAAGCATGTCGTTTCTAGGACGAAAAGTAAAATATAATAAAGGGTGCCCTCAGGTCTTACCTTTTAAGTCACTTCTCGGGAGTGCATTGGGACGTCGCCAGAAGGATTAACGCTTCGCTCTTTTTCTGGTTCGCTGGATTGCTATTTCGGCTCGCTGTTTTCTCTGTTTTCTTCGTTGTTGGACTGTTTTGGACTATTTTTGGGGCTGTTTTGGACTGTTTTTGGGGCTGTTTTCTGGACTGGTTTGGACTGTTTTTGGGGGTATTTTTGGTGTTTGTTTTTCGGCTTTTAGAGGGTTGTTCTCTATTACTATTTGGGAGTCAAATTAGGATTTTTGGGGACTGTTTCGGGGTGTTTTAGCGACTGTTTTG
>SKCR01018043.1:0-20558 GCA_019454045.1 Zanthoxylum bungeanum | reverse complement strand
GCCTAAATAAAAGAAGTGTTTGGAGAAGCTTTGGAAGTTCTCTACAACATTTCAACAATGAGAAATCAAGATTGGATCTTGGAATCACGCTTGCTAGCATTGGAATTAAGATTGAATATGAAGTCAAGCTTGCTAACTTTGCAAGTTCTCTACAACTATTCAACAAGGAGAAGAAGATTGGATCTTTGAATCAAGCTTACTAGGCGAGTTTGATATTCTCTAAAGATATGTTTTCATTAATGAGTTGTTTTCATTAATGAAACATATATGATGTATTACGTATTGAATGTTGGATAATTATGACCCATAGCATCATTATTTTATAAAGAACATGGTGTTCTTGTACAAAATTAACTATGTGACAAAGAAAATTGCTCTTTTATCATTTGTAATTGGATTACCTGGATATGCAAATGATAAAAGTCCATATGATTAGTACCAGATTAATAAGATATGAGACAATATTAATCCACGTAAGGTTTAATCATTAAATATCCCTAGTCGTAGTATTATCGAGACTGGACATCGATAATGCAGAATAGGCTAGTATTACACTTGTGCGCGTTATGGAAGCTTAACGACATAGTTCTCATATATTTGGGTATTGGATACTCATGCAAGTGTGATAAGAGGTTCTGTTTGCCGATGGTACGGGAACAGCTTCGCTCTGGATAGACCCCTCAGAATCCCATTGGTAGTATGACTATGTGTCTATGGGAATCCGAATCAGGGTAGGTGTATATGGTTTTAACCTGAGACTTGCATCGCTAATACTTGCGACAATCAGTATACTTTGGTTTTGGTCGTCCGGGGCTTTAACAGTTTCTGTGTACTCCTCTTCTGGGTATACTGAGAATCGTAGTGTATTGGGTGTGATGTCAAGATGGAAGTATCACTTCAGTCATATGGAGATGATGATCACGCAGGGATACAGAACTGGTACTCTATAGTGCTATAGCCACCGGGAAAGTATGACTAGGTCATGACTTTCCGATCATAAAGAGACTAGTTGCTAGTAATTCGATATATGCTTCGTACGAGGCAGACACAACTCCAGCCCTAGACCTAGCTTGTGATATCCGATACTGGATTGTAATACGCAATACTATGTATACTACGCTTGTTAAAGATCTTATATTCCTTAAAAGAATATTTCTGGAGAATTGGGTAGGCACGATGCTTTGTTAGAAGCCAACCATGTCTTGTAAATTAGTAAGAACGTGGTACCGGGTACGCACGTGTTCGGATAGTCCGATGACCGCATTTACTACCAACATATCTGGGGATCTCTTGGGTCGCCTCCCAAAGATTCACCGATGACATTTAACTCGAACAGAATTAATCTGGATTAATTATGAGAGAGAGAAAATTAATAAGGGATTAATTGCGGCAAGAATTTATTTGGGATAAAATTCGGATAGAAGAGAGAGAACGATTAATTTGAAATTAATCGATTAAATAATATATTTGATATATTAAATGAAATCAGATTTCAATGTGGAATTAAAATTGGATTTTAATTCGGGCAAATGAATTAATTTAGAATTAATTCGTAAGCGACTTTCGTAATAATTTTTCTATGCATTTTTATTTAATTAAATTAGATGTAATTATGTCGCAATGAAAAATTCGTTTAGTTTGGAATTAAACGAACCCGGGCCCGAGCGAAGTTGCGTGTTGAGTTAGCCGACTTAAATTTCGAATTTAAAAGTGGTGGGGCCCACTTCACTTACATCAACATGTTAGACATGTGATGGAAGTGATTAGGCTTAAATCATGGGCTTGATTTGTTGGGTGAGTAAAGCTTGGATTGCTTAAAATACACTCAAACCAATTCCAACACACAAACTTATTATATAAACCAAGTCAACTTTGGAAGCATGACAAGGTTATTATTCACAGCAGCCATTTTTCTCTTCTTTCACCTTGAGGCTGTGAGCTTCATCTCTCTCCCATGGAGTTTTATTGTAAAATTATTGTAAGCTAGCACTTTAAGGAGTCAAAGGAAGGTGATAGAGAGACTCACCCATGAGTTTGGAACAAAAAAGAGGGCTTGGAGCTTCCATCATCCATGGAAAAATTTTTGAACTTCAACCGATCATTGTGAGTATTTTCCGCAACTCTCTTTGATTATTCACACACGAATCACGCTTAGAGATCCCGTGGCATGTCTAGCACACTAACATTGAATACATAATAACATACCTTGATGTTGAAATTAGCCTAATAAATTGTGTATGGATGCTTTGGAAGTATAAACACAATATGTTTGTTATTGAATCAAAAAGATTATGTTGGACATAAACATAAAATTAGAGTTTGGAACTCTAGATAATAGCTTGGAGCTATGGCTACCATTCTATAATAATTTGACCACCTTTTAGTGACCTAAAATTGTTCATGAGTCACTTCATTATGATATTCTAATTTGGTTTGTGTTTTAAATTCAAAATTTACGCATGTGCTTATTTAGGATAAATTTATATTTTAGTAAAAAATATTTGATATTTTGAAAAACATGATTTTATTCTTTAACATGTGTTGATGTTGATTTTAATGTTAAAAATTAATTTTGGGTGTCTGAAAGTGTTTATGGAATGTTGAAAGAAATTAGGGTTAAAATTCATATTTCTTTCAGCTCTCTATTTCCAGATAGCTGAAGGATATGTTTTGAAAACAATTAAAAAAATATGATCAGCGCACAGTGCATGCCGAAATTTATTTTCTCCCGTTTTTAAGTTTACAGACCCCAATTCAGCCCCGATTTTTTCCTGTACACTTGTAATGGAATATAGTATTTCATTAAAATATTTAAAAATATTCTTATGCTAAATTACCACGGGTTAGACCCACTTCCGGTGTGCGGGACACCGATCCAACCCAATGGGTCCCACATCCACCCCAACAGAAGGTATCGGAGCATGTCTTAACCACACATCAGATGTTGCATGTTTGACATATATTTGAATCTCTGCCTCTATAATTTAATTTAATTATGCATAAGTCATATTAGATATGTATTGCATGATTTAAATTAAAATTTTTATTTTGACCCAAGCATGTTAATGACTTGATTGTCATAAATCTCCCGTGATTAGGTGATTAATTTATTTTAAGTAATAGTATTAATAATTGTTGGGAAGCGGCCGCGAGTGCGCAGCGGAAAATTAAAAATTATGATGCCGTTATCCCTTTTCCCAAGACCCATTTGTTTTGATTATTCTACAAGCCTAGGCATATTACTATATATTCTAAGCATAAAAACTAATAAAACATGCAAAAAAACATAAACCTAAACATGCTAACTATCATAAGAACTCTAATTAAAATAAAGAAAGAAAAAGACTTATTTGAACCGAAGACTCCTCCAGTCCTCCCTCCAATCTACAAGCTTTTCTCGAATTCAGCAAGCTCTTCCAAGTTCCAAAGAGCCACCCAAGTGTGTGGCCTCCAAAGGTGCACACACCAAAGCCAAAACTCAACGGCAAGACTGCGCCTTGAGTGCACAGGTATTTTGCCCTTGGTGCTAGCTTAGGCAAATACCTAAAACTTTTAACTTGAGATTACTGTAGTCAATTAGACTTAAGGATCCTCAAAATCAGTGGCTTACTCTTAAACTTTAGAGTTTCTCACTTATATAAACCCAAGATATGAAAGGTTTTGGTGTAAAAATTTGTAAAGAATTCTTTGGGTTTATATAGGTGCTCTAAAGACAACAAAATTAATTAAGAATCTGATGTGGGATAAATGCTAAGAATTCTTAGCCATTGGATCTTAATATATTGGTTTAATGAGATTATAAAACCCTAATAAGAGTTTGGGCCGAATTGGAATTCAAAACAAATAACCATTGATTTCGACTTTGTTGTGTGTGACTTTTTGGGTTCCTCTCAAGTTGGACATGAAATAAATCGTGATAATTTAATCGGACATAAATTATCCTCCGATCAGATGGTCGTTCGATTTCAATGACCAAGGTTGACATCTAGCAACATGCCAAGGCCCCCAAATGAGAAGGAAAGATATATACCCATTATGTATGCGATTTACATATGATACGGTCCCTCGCCTCACTGTATCCCCACCGTTTGACCTAGGGTATGGAAAATGTCTACCCATATAGTCAAAGGTATGATGTTGATAGTGTCATGAATCGTGCTAACCCAAGAATCTCACATGATTCTTCCGCTGCGGCCACAGTCTCAAGCACTGATCACACATATCAACCCGCAAACTGGAATACTACTCTTATAAGAAAATATTATCCGAGAGAGTGGCGATTATCTGTTGTATCTTTACAAACTTCATATGTTTCAACAAATGACCTAATCATACCCTTATGACCGGATCTTTTGAACCGGGAAAGGAGAATGTCAAAGTCATTTGATCCACACATAAGATTGTAAAGACCTCCAGTCTAAGAACAAGTCATACAATTGATATATGAAAGTTCTCACAGACACATGGGATAAACACTCCATGTGAAAACTTTCGGCGGTCAGTTCGATGGACACGATCAACTCATGCATCCATGTGATACACCAAGCGGACGGATCTTCGCTAGTAGCCTATGAGATCGGCTACCCCACTTAAGGGCAGATCATATCATCATACTAGTCTCTCCGCTTTGTAAACGCCCAGATTATTCACAAAACTATGACTATGAACGTTTGAGAGCAATGATTCTCATAAGGCGTGGAAGCCATCATCTTATTACTTCAAGGGCTTTATTACAGTATTTGATGATTCATATAATTTATCTAAGACACGTATAATAAAGATTGCAATTTTATTAATTAATGAAAATATTACAAATACATGTACATATAGCCCATCCACAAGTTGGGTATAGGGCATATCCCTAACAATCTCTCACTTGTACTATACCCAACTAGTATGAATCTGGACACCATACTCTAGGGTGTGCCTATCATGCTTTTGTTGAGTCAGCCCTTTAGTCAGAGAATCTGCAAGATTATCTTTTGTGAGTTTTTTCTCTATAATAACTTATTTTCTCTCAATAATCTCCTTGATGAGATGAAATCGCGTGAGTACATGCTTGGATTTCTGGTGGGACCTTGGTTCATTTGATTGAGCAATGGCACCGGTGTTGTCACAGTACATCGTGATGCCATTCTTTATTGCGTGAAGCACTTCCAGCTCCGTGATTAACTTCTTTATCCAAACTGCTTCTTTAGCTGCCTCAGATGCTGCAATATACTATACTTCAGTGGTGGAGTCCACTGTAGTTGACTGCTTTGAACTTTTCCAACTGACAGCTCTGCCATTCAAAGTAAACAGATATCCTGTTTGCGATCTGTTGTCATCCCTATCGATCTGAAAGCTCGCATCACAGTAACCAATGACTTTCATCTTAGAACAATCTCTGTATGTTAAGAACACATCCTTAGTTCTTCTCAGATACTTGAGGATTGTTTTGACAGCTGCCCAATGTTGCTCACCAGGATTTGCCTGATACCTGCTCGTTATGCTAAGAGCATAAGAGACATCAGGTCTTGTACATAGCATGGCGTACATGATCGATCATATTGCTTAAGCATAAGGGATCCTACTCATACGCTCTCTATCTGAAGGAGTATGTGGACATTGCTCCTTAGATAATTTGATTCCATGACAAGTATATAAATTAACTCTTTTGGAATCTTTCATTTTGAATTTTTTCAAAACTTTATCTATGTATGTAGATTGAGAAAGTCCTAACAACCTCTTAGATCTATTACGGTAGATAATGCCGAGGATGTAGGCTGCTTCTCCCAAATCTTTCATGGAGAAATTCTGAGATAACCATTGCTTGGTGGCTTGTATCATGGGAATATCATTCCCGATGATTAATATGTCATCGACATATAATACAAGAAATACAACAGCACTCCCACTACTTTTCCTGTAAACACAAGGCTCGTCTACATTTTTGATGAAGTCAAATTCTTTGATTGTCTCATCAAATCGTATATTCCAACTTCTGGAGGCTTGCTTGAGTCCATAAATGGATCGTTTAAGCTTGCATAATTTATTATGATCATCCTTATATGCAAACCCCTCAGGTTGTGTCATATAGACTTCCTCTATGAGGTTCCCATTAAGGAAAGCTGTTTTGACATCCATCTGCCAAATCTCATAATCAAAGTGTGCAGCTAGTGCCAGTAAAATTCGAATGGACTTTATCATTGCAACAGGCGAGAACATAGTCAATTCCTTGGATTTGTCTATAACCTTTCGCCACCAACCTAGCCTTATAGGTTTGGATGTTGCCTTCTGCATCAGTTTTACGCTTGTAAATCCACTTGCAGCCTATGGGTTTTATCCATTCAGGTGCATCCACCAAGTCCCAGACTTGATTCTGATACATAGAGTCTATTTCGGATTTCATGGCCTCAAGCCACTTAACTGAATTAATGTCACACATTGCTTCGTCGTAACTGGTTGGATCTTCATTATCAATGACCTGATCATGTTCCTTATCAATATGGAAACCATATCTTTCAGGCTCATATCTTTCCCTACCAGACCTTCTAAGTTCATAACCTTGTGGTTGTTCCGTCGCTGCCCTTTTGAGGGGCCTGGGGCTTAGTTCTATGTTAGTTTGTTTTCTCGTACCTCATCGAGGTCAAGTCTACTCCCACTATATTTCTTGAGAAGGAATTCATTATCTAGAAATTTAGCATTTCGTGAGACAAATGTTCTTTGTTCATTTGGGACGTAGAACATGTATGCTCTTGAGTTCAAGGCATATCCTACAAACTTACATTTAACTGCCCTATCATCCAATTTGTTAGTTTGTGTGAGCTTAACATATGCATCACATCCCCACACTCTTAGATAACTAAGACTATGACGTTTCCCAGACCATAACTCATATGGTGTTTGACTAACAGTCTTGGAAGGAACTTGGTTTAGTAGTAGTGTTGCAGTTTCTAAAGCAAGACCCCAAAATGAAAGAGGTAGATCCGTGCCTGGCATCATTGTTCGGATCATATCTAATAATGTCTGATTTCTCCTTTCGGAGACCCCATTATGCTGTGGAGTTCCCGGAGGAGTCCACTGGGAAACAATGCCATTTTCTCTCAAGTAATCTTGAAATTCATCGCTTAAGTATTCACCACCTCGGTCAGACCTTAGTGACTTAATACTTTTATTAAGCTGGTTTTCTACTTCAGCTTTGAAGTCTTTGAATTTCTCAAAGGCTTTAGATTTGTACCGCATAAGGTACGCATACTCATATCGAGAGTAATCATCGATAAAGGTAATAAAGTAGGAGAATCCACCTCTAGCGGTGACTGACATTGGTCCACATACATCAGAGTGTATGAGTTCTAATGTCTCCGTTGCATGCTGTCATTTACCTTTGAAGGGTAATTTGGTCATTTTACAAAGTAAACAAGACTCACAAGTTCCATAAGGTTCATATTTGAAGGGTCTGAAATACCCATCCTTATGTAGCTTAGTTAATCTTGTTTCATTGATATGACCTAAGCAATTGTGCCATAGAAGTGATTCATTGAGATTATTCGAGTTAACGTTGTATATATTAGAGGTTGAACATTCTTTGTTAGTTTGTAAGACATAGATACCATTATTCAAAATACCATCTCCATATTTTATAACATTGAAATAAATAGAACATTCATTACAACTTATTAGGCATGAAAAGCCTTTATTACATAAAGAAGAAATTGAAATGATGTTCTTTACTAGAGAAGGCACATAAATACAATCTTCTAACTCTAAAACTAAACCATTCGGCAAAACTAATGAATAAGTCCTCACGCACAATGTAGCCAGTTTTGCTCCATTACCCATGCGTAAGTCAACCTCCCCATGACGGAGTCTCCTACTGTTTCTCAGGCCCTGTACATTGTTACACAAGTGAGTCCCACAACCGGTGTCAAGCACCCAAGTAGAAGGTTCAAAGTTTTGAGAATATAGTTCAATCATATACAACATACCTGAAGCATTGGGCTTCTTGGCCTCTTGGGCTTACCTAGCTTCATTGGCTTTCAAGGATCTGCATTCTTTCTTCCAATGACCCTTCTTTCCACAAAAGAAACATTTCCCCTTTCCATTTTTCTTCTCCACCTTACCATTGGGCTTTAGGTGATCAGGAGCCTTGGCCTTGCCCTTAATTTTCTTTGGGCCTCGTGGCTTCAGTCCGTAACCGTAAGCATGAAGGAGGTTTTAAGCTCCGGTTTCAAGTCTTTCTCTGCTTGCTTTATCAGATTGTGCAATTCTGTTAAAATAGCTTATTTATTAGACAGATGAAACTGCATAATAAAGTTATAGAAGTCTTTTGGTAAGGACTGAAGAATTAGATCGTGACCTATCTCATGATCCATGATGAACCCGAGGTTGGCCAATTTTCAATGTGGCCAATCATCTTAAGCACATGTACACTAACAGATCCTTCCTTATACCTTGTTTGGAATAATGCACATGACACTTGGAATCTCACGGTATGAACGGAAGTTGCATACAACTCCTTCAAGTAAAAGATGATGGTTTGAGCATCCATATCTTCGTGAGCTTTCTGAAGTTCGTCCGACATAGAGCCAAGCATTATGCAAACTGCTTGCTCATCATCATCGACGTGTTTCTTCCAAGCATCAAATGTATTTTGGTCAGCATCTTCTGCGGGTTCAGTGGGAAATGGTCTTTAAAGAACATAGAAAATCTTTTCTTGTCGTAAGACAATTTTAAGGTTTCTAAACCAGTCATTGTAGTTGTCCCATTTGAGCTTATGCTCATCAAGGATGGAACGAAGTGATACTCTGTTTGCCATTTGAATGTTTGTGAAATATTTTAACCCACCTGTTAAGAGAGAATGTTAAAATTTGGAATATGTTTTCATTAATGTTTTATAATAACATGGGCTTTTAATATTATGAAGTTGCTCCCACTCAATTGTTTTAAAATTTTAAGCAAATCGCATCAACCCCAATATGATGGATTTCTTATGGGCAAGGATCCCATTATCATCATTTCATAACTCCGACTAGGGTCGGTCGTTATAAAATACGGTAATTAGGTAGGTTCCCAATCAATTTATGATATAAATCACAATTCCTTGATCATTGGGTTGGGCAATCAAACATGTCATAGCTTATGCTAGTCCTTGTGGACACCCAATATTTGCCACTAAGTTATAAGACCACGCCTAAGGGTCGATGCGTCTTATGACTCAGAAAAGTCAAACCATTGTCAATAGTACGATTTAGGGATAAATTGGTATTGGTCAGTCTAGTGAAGCCTAGTCCTGTCAATACGGTTTAAGCCATTTGGGTCTATACTTTACAATGGGAGGTAAATTTTAGACTTAAATTATTATTGACGATTTTAGCAAGTTTAAGTGAATAACTGTCAAATGGATTCCTCCATTGAAAATTCCCCAGAGGGAGGGTGGAGCGAACTCTCTTAAATACCATTACCTCTTAGGCTCTTATTGTCTTGGTGACAGGAATAAACAATAGATCCTCTAAATTAGTCCAACACTTAAAAATGCTTTAAGGTAAGTCTTGAGTAAACGATTATCTAGATGTCTTCACAGCTTTTCCTTTTGGCTATAAAAAGGTAGTGAGTGAAGGAAGACACCAAATCATTATCTAACTCTAGTAATACCTTTGGTTAAATTAACTTTAGTTTGGAAAGTTTTATTAACGCTTTGGTCCCACCCCACTTGTATATTTTATAATGTCTTTTATTTTAAACAAGTGGTTTATATTTATTAGCCTTAAAGGTAATAAATCTCTAAGTTCATCATGGAATAATTACTTAGCTAAGGGATAAGCATTACACTTTCTATTTCCTTAAAAAGTCTCTATATGCTTGCACCCTAAAATAATCATGCCAATTCTAATCATACATAGAATCATCAAGCATATAAGTTTTAATATGTTGGAATTATTTTAAGCATTAAATAACTTTGATTAATATTTAATTATGATATTGCATTTTATTTTATTCAAATAAATTTACTATTCAGGTTTTTTTTACAGATGCATGAACTTTAAATGCAATTTCACAATTCAAATCTTAACCAAATCATGCAAAACTGTTCCTAAAAGTAAGTTCAGGGTGTTAGCTTTCCAACGAGCTTTTACACACCCAATTTTGAGTTCAAATGAGAGAGAACTAATCAAAATAAAAACGAAGCGCTGCTAGAACTGTTGGGAAGCGGCCGCGAGTGCGCAACGGAAAATTAAAAATTATGATGCCGCTATCCCTTTGCCCAAGACCCATTTGTTTTGATTATTCTATAAGCCTAGGCATGTTACTATATATTCTAAGCATAAAAACTCATAAAACATGCAAAGAACATAAACCTAAACATGCTAACTATCATAAGAACTCTAATTAAAATAAAGAAAGAAAAAGACTTACTTGAACCGAAGACTCCTCCAGTCCTCCCTCCAACCTACAAGCTTTTCTCGAACTCAGCAAGCTCTTCCATGTTCCAAAGAGCCACCCAAGTGTGTGGCCTCCAAAGTTGCACACACCAAAGCCAAAACTCAACGGCAAGACTACTCCTTGAGTGCACAGATATTTTGCCTTGGTGTTAGCCTAGGCAAATACCTCAAAACTTTTAACTTGAGATTCCTCTAGTCAATTAGACTTAAGGATCCTCAAAATCAGTGGCTTACTCTTAAACTTTAGAGTTTCTCACTTATATAACCCAAGATATGAAATGTTTTGGTGTAAAAATTTGTAAAGAATTCTTTGGGTTTATATAGGTGCTTCAAAGACAACAAAATTAATTAAGAATCCGATGTGAGATAAATACTAATTAAATCTTAGCCATTGGATCTTAATATAGTGGTTTAATGAGATTATAAAACCCTAATAAGAGTTTGGGCTGAAATGGAATTCAAAACAAATAAAAAAAAATTAAAAAAAAAACGCAGATTTTTATTTATTTTTTTTTCTTATTCATTTTTCCAATTCTCAAAGTGCCCCTATCGTCATTCACCAATCCCTAAGTCACTTTGGAACCTCATAAATGATATGTTCAATAATTAAACACATTGAACCATTTATGAACAATTCCTACAGCAATTATATATGCTGTTAAACTTGTACTTTGCACTGTTAACCATTGATTTCGACTTTGTTGTGTGTGACCTTTTGGGTTCCTCTCAAGTTGGACATGAAATAAATCATGATAATTTAATCGGACATAAATTATCCTCCGATCAGATGGTCGTTCGATTTCAATGACCAAGGTTGACATCTAGCAACATGCCAAGGCCCCCAAATGAGAAGGAATGATATATACCCATTATATATGCGATTTACATATGATACGGTCCCTCGCCTCACTGTATCCCCACCGTTTGACCTAGGGTGTGGAAAATATCTACCCATATAATCAAAGGTATGATGTTTATAGTGTCATGAATCGTGCTAACCCAAGAATCTCACATGATTCTTCCGCTGCGGCCACAGTCTCAAGCACTGATCACACATATCAACCCGCGAACTGGAATACTACTCTTATAAGAAAATATTATCCGAGAGAGTGGCGATTATCTGTTGTATCTTTACAAACTTCATATGTTTCAACAAATGACCCAATCATACCCTTATGACCGGATCTTTTGAACCGGGGAAGGAGAATGTCAAAGTCATTTGATCCACACATAAGATTGTAAAGACCTCAAGTCTAAGGACTAGTCATACAATCGATACATGAAAGTTCTCACAGACACATGAGATGAACACTCCATGTGAAAACTTTCGGCGGTCATTTCGATGGACACGAGCAACTCATGCATCCATGTGATACACCAAGTGGACAGATCTCCGCCAGTAGCCTATGAGATCGGCTACCCCACTTAAGGGCGGATCATATCATCATGCTAGTCTATCCGCTTTGTGAACGCCCAGATTAGTCACAAAACTATGACTAGGAACGTTTGAGAGTAATGATTCTCATAAGGCGTGGAAGCCATCATCTTATTACTCTGGGCTTTATTACAGTGTTTGATGATTCATATAATTTATGTAAGACACGTATAATAAAGATTGTCATTTTATTAATTAATGAAAATATTACAAATACATGTACATATAGCCCATCCACAAGTTGGGTATAAGGCATATCCCTAACAATAATATTGGTGTATTATTGGATAATCTGTCTTGTCAATACGGAGATGAATGCATTCTTATTATTTATGTCCAATATCGTCATTATTGTGAATATATAAGTGATCAGAACATAAGTCGCTCTGGTAAAATATTAGATGTTGCGTAAAGAGTTGACGTAGTAACCAAATACCGTCATTATTATGAGGGTGTACTTACGAAGCTCATTAGTGCACATTGACAAGTATATACCTGGAACACCTCTTAATCCAATACCGTCATTATTGTGAGGATAAGAAATGGTTCAGGACCAAACTTAGGAGTCATATGAATGTGATTGACCTTTGAGGTCTACATAATGAATTTATGAAGGCCAATAACTTCATTATTGTGAGGCTAAAATAAATGTCATGGGATCCACTTCCCGCTATGAAATTTTGAAGGTCAAAATTATATTTTTCCATTAAAAGAGATTACGAAATTACATATAGTAATGGAGGACACTAATAAATTTAAAATCCATAATTGTATTAGTATTTTTATATTAAAATAAAAATATTCTGCTAGTATATAATACATGTGAGCCACAAACACTCAATACTCAAAATACACATGATCTAAAGCAATCCAAAATGTGACCCTAGGTGACTTGCAAATTAAAATATCCAACATCCAAGCCATAGCCTTCAAATGAGGTCCATCAGGCCTCATCTAAAGCAACGAATGATCCTACAAAACAGAGTCAAAAGCTGGAGGATGAATGCTGGGGACTCCGTGAGTAGATACCAAAGAAATAACATAAAACGAAAATAAATCAATAAATAAAACATTTATGAATACAAGTTCAAATTTTTTGTTTAAAACATAACGTCAAAAACTATATAGGCATCCATTGTCCGATGTGCACAAAGACCGGACAATGAATGAATCAGGAACATATCGGTAAAGAGTAGTGAGTCTGCCATTTTCAGATGGACAATATCCTAACAGGGACCACGAAGTTTTTCAAAATCCAGAAATCAAAATCTGAAATTTCCTACAAATATACAACAAACAAACTCTCTATATCCAAGTGGGGGATGAATTGGGTAATGGCTTAATATTACGGAAATAAAATTTTTTACCGATTTTACGCTACTAAGCTAGTAGCTTTATCAATTTAACTTAGGTCAATTTTCTCAATCACAATATATTCCCTAATAGCAAGTTTCTGATTAATATGCAAATATGAAAATAAACTTGCGAGAATTAAAAGTTAAGGGATAGAGAAAATGACACCAACGATTTATAGTGATTCGACTAATAATGTCTACGTCCACTCCTCCAAGTCGCGCTTAAAGATTTCTAGTAAGTTTAATCCACAACTTACACTGAGATTTCCGTGGCTCACCCGCAACCAAGAGTTTTGTTCCCTAAGTTCACTCCAAACATTTACACAAGAGTTTTCCAATGACTCACTCTTAAACCTTTATAATGAGTTTTGCTCATAGGCTTATTCACAACCCTTTACAACAATCACCATTTTGAGTATTCTCACTCACAAAGGGATTTCACAACCTCCAGTGTTTGGATATGAAGTTTAAAGTACAAATTAGGCACTCACAAAGATAATGAAGATTTAGTGCGAGTTGTTAATCAAAAAAATCTAAGCTCACTACTAATGATATGAAGGTGTAGTGTGTGAGCTTGAGTATGAAAGTGTATGATAATGAAAGTTTTGTAAATTCTCTGTTTTTGCCTTTAAGAAATTGTATGAAGGTTCAAAATATGGGCAAAAATGAATTAGAGGCTCAATATATAATGAAAGTGTAAACTGTCCCAACTGTTCTGTCTAAGACCGGTATGCCGGTTTAGAGAGCCCGGTATGCCGGTTTGCCAAAGTATAACGGTTATATTACTGTTGAAGATTCAAGCATTATATCAGATTATTGACTGGTATGGAGGTCGGTATGCCGGTTGGCTTGCCGATATGGGGACCGGTATGGTCCGTGCCGATTTCTGAGAGCATTTAAGATATAAAGGTTGACCAGTATGAAGATTGATATGCTCTATTTCGATTCCAATAACAATGAAAACTACAGAGTGACTGGTATGGGTGACCGGTATGGAGTATCTCGGTTCCAGAGGTGATGCAAAGCTGCTCAAAACAGAGTAGGGACACTGGTATACCGGTGTAGGGGATCAGTATGCTGGTCTCAGTGCTAAAATATAGGATTTGAAGGTTTAAAATATTTTTCACATGACCCTAATGAATCTATATGAATGAGCATATGTCGTATCAGCTTAGAGACTTAAATGAACAACTCACTTACAAAGAGAGTTCTAAGCTAAGACTACACAAGATTTTCTTCAATAAGACAGTAGTCTTCATATCTATTTCTCTTCACCACCAATGTATTTTGACATCTTTTTGTAATGTCCGCAAATTACGCGTCAAAGACTTCTAGTGTTGCATCATCAAAATAAATTTTTAGAATATGTCGCTAATAAAATCATCATACAAGTACCGTGGAGAAACACACAACATATAACATTCAATCGGAAACATCTTATATCATGAAAAATAGGTTTATCCA
This sequence comes from Zanthoxylum bungeanum, assembly GCA_019454045.1. Lineage (NCBI taxonomy): Eukaryota > Viridiplantae > Streptophyta > Magnoliopsida > Sapindales > Rutaceae > Zanthoxylum > Zanthoxylum bungeanum. Next base: position 5,883 of record SKCR01018043.1, on the reverse strand, counting down.
AAACCTTTCTAATCAAGTACTTTATAGCAAAACATAAACATAAGCAAAAATATCAAAGAAACATAAAACAAAAATATCAACAAAAATAAAGTATCAACAAAATAAGAGTATCCACTCACAGTGCTAAGAGAGACCGAATATGCTTCACGTAGTCGGTGAATATTGCAAATCTTGACATCGATCTAAAGTCAATTCAATATGTTATAATATAGAACACGAAATACTTTTCGTATAATATAATAAAATATGTAATATACAGACACTCAACCTCACTATATATTGGGAATATCAAGGTTGTCTATGAATTTTACGGATCTCGGTTTGAAATTACGTAAATGTAGATGCGAAAATTTAAATTCTACTTGTTCGCTGGAAATTCGCAACTTAATGACTAATATTGAAAATTTACTGCAAATAATTGGGAGTGAATCGGGGGATGAAATTTTAATAAGTTGAACTTTAATATGTCTAGTTTATCTAGGTTTTTACGGATTTCAAATTTGATTCTCGAAACTCAAGTTATTAGCAAATCTTCAGGAGATATTCAGACAAAGATAGAACGCAGTGAACTGCATGACGCCTAACTTCAAAAAACTCAAAATAAATTCATGTTGAATTCAACAATTTTGATTTTTGGATATATTTGTTCCTAATGTTTCTAGTGTACTCAAAATTTTACATATTTTAATTTCGATCTCCCAAACTCAAATCATAACTAATGTATTACATGATGTTCAAGAGAAAATAGAATCAGGTCTTTATACAGAGAAGCCAAGTTCTGAAATTCACCATAAATTTATCATTTATTAGAAAATTCTTAATTTTAGATATCTTATTCCTTAATTAGTCTAGTCTCAACAGAAATTTACGATTTATAAATCGAAAATCTAGAACTCTAAGTTATAAAAAATACCAAAATCTCTCCGGTTTGTGTGAAAATTAGACTCACTGCTTAACTTCACTGTTTTACCGCCCTATGTAAATCATTCAATTCAGGCATAATTCTCATGCATTTCAATACAATAATAACATATTTTTATGCATAAAACACCTCAAAAGAATCACACCTTCCTCCGAGACTTGTTAATGGCCGAAAATATCACTCCCTATTAAGGGTGTTCAAATTTTCAAGTCAACCCGCTACCCGACCCGACCCGCGCTGTCTCAAAAGAAATTTGTGATTTTTCGGGTCATCCGGACCCGACCTGAAATTTGCGGGTTGGGTCACGGGTTTGACCTTAAAACCCGACCCAACTCGATCCTATAATGTTTTTATTATTATTTTAAAAATTTTATTATTTTTCTAAAAATTTTATTATTTTTTAAAGTTTTTATTATTATTTCATTTATTTATTACTTTTGTTGTATTGAAACTTTATATATATGATAATTTTCGGGACATAAAATAACTAATATTTATATTTCAAAATAATTAATTCATTAAAAAAAAATTCATTTTTTTGGACGACCCGACCCAACCCGATCAAGTTTAACTCGGCGTGACTCGACTCGCGTAACCTGATCCGATCGGGTCTCACAAAATTTAAAAAAATCAGACCCGATGAACATCCCAACTCCCTATTTCTAGGTTCAAAATCTTCTCTACCTAATCACAATCTCTATTTGACACATCCAAGAACTACCTCCAACATTTTAAGAAACATAGTCTTTCAATTATTCATTCAATCCTAAGAATCTTCATTATAGAAAAATACATAATAATACCCAATTTACAAGTCCAAATGCAATAGTTAGATTAACAACTCGAGAAGTAAGTGAGTGAAGTTTTTGGCGGGAAACCTAAACTAACAGCAGTAACAAGTTCCAAACTAACTAACAAAATCACTGTACAGTCAGCATCTCTGCAGTTGCTTCCTGAACATTGCAATACAGTGAGACGACGACTTGCTCAAAATTCATTTTTGAGAATTAACTTTAGTCATAGTCCAATGCAAGACATTTAACAAATTAAATATAACATATATATTCAGTAAGAATCAAAACAAAAACCCAAAATGCGACATGGAAAACAATTCCGAAATCAGTCATAACCTTTATTAAACATCACAAGCACATTCAATTGCTAAGTTTTACTAAAAATAAATCAATATAATTAAATAATTAAGACTTCTCAGGTCAGGTAGGAATGATGTAGATTTGAAATTAGCTGCGGTTGTCTAGTTATAATTTAAACAACATTGTCTAGCCACTAATCAAATGTGTATATATGACGATAACCATATACAATTTCTGATTGGAAGTAATTAACTGTCACCATCACAAGAGTTGGTTAATGTGATACTTCAATATATGTAAACAGTGGCCTAAGAGATAGCTAAAACCTTCATTTATATTTTTTTTGAGAAATGATATATATACATAAAGTTTCTACACTCCCTCACTGTAACTACAATGAATTACTGTAGCTAACTGTAGCTACTGTGAGAGGAGTGTAGAAACTTTATGTAAAATTTTATGTATAATATCATTTTTGATTTTTTTTTTAATTAATTCAACATAAAAGAGACAAATTCCCATCTTTCAAAGAAGCAGAGGAAGCTGAGGCTTAACTTCCTACTCCTTTTCATGTAGAAAGTATTAGCTACTTTTTCTTCTTACAGAATCAGCTTTCTTTCTCAACAATTCAAGTTCCTTGCAATCCAAGCATTGCCTTTTTTTTTTTGGTCCAGAAAACTGACAATTAAGCTCTCTTCCATTCCTTGTGCGGCTTATGACTGACTTTTCCATCTTAAAATCTCTATGCAAGGCTAGTAATATCACTTGGGTAAAAAAGCAGTAACACAGTTGAAAGACTTGTCTTTTTCAATTGCCAGCAACTGCACTGTTATTCTTTTCACATCACTTTCACTTTCAGTATTTGACCTCATTAACTTGATCATCAACACATTCCACGACCATGATCCTAGAATCTTACACACCTTGCAAGTCTCTGACTCATCAAGATTTGGATATTTTGAGCTTGCAAATTCCCTCCATAGACACTAGATACCATGCTGTCAACTTACAATTTTTTTTTTGCACATTTAAGACAGAATATAATGTCACGAAATTTTAAGATACTGAAGGTGCGATAGTCAAGTGTTAACTTGCTATCCGTTTAATCATGGATTCGTACTCTGGAAATAGCCTATCAGTAAAAAAAAAAAAAATACAAGGGAGGCTCCATACCTTAAGCCTTTCTTATGGTAGGAGCCTTATTTACTAGTTACAACTTGTAAATTGTAAGATACTTGAGATAATGGGCTCTAAGGGTTAATATGTAATGAATCCAGCAAGCATATCAACAAAACCATCCAAAGAACTTTAGGTGGGATTGAAAAATGGAGCACCAACTTTTGACAATAGAGCAAGCTTACAAGGTTATTTTCGCTGGGCACTATTCATGTGTAGAAAATTTGAGCAAGAATTTTGCTATAAATACAGACCTTTGTGTTGGACAAAATGACCCATAGCGTCACTATTTGCACAGATCATTGTGTTGTTGTAGCAAATTGACTATATGACAAGGAAATTGCACTCTCATCATTTGTGATTAGATCACCATAGATATATAAATGAAGAGAGGTCCCTATGATTAGTTCCTGGACTGAGAATGATATGAGACAATATCAGTCCCCGAAGGATTAATCATTAAATATCCCTAGCCGGAGTATTATCGAGACTGGACATCGATAATGCGGAATAGGCTAGTATTGCACTTGTGTGCGTTGTGAGGGCACAACGGCATAGTTCTCATATATATAAGTATTGGATACTTATGCAAGTGCGATAGGAGGTCGTGTTTCACCGAAGGTACGGGAAACAGCTTCGCTCTGGATAGACCCTTCGGAATCCCATTGGTATTATGACTATGTGTCTATGGGAGGCCGAAATCAAGGTAGGTGTGTATAGTCTTAACCTGAGACTTACATCGCTAATACTTACGATAATCGATAGACTTTGGTCTTGGTGGTACAGGCTTTAACCGGTTCTGCGTACACCACTTCTGGGTTTATCAGAGAGTCGTAGTGTATTGGATGTGATGTCAAGACGGAAGTATCACTCCAGTCATAGTGGAGATGATGTCACGCAGGATACGGTATTAGTGCTCTTAAGTGCTGCGCGGCCATCGGGATATTATGACAAGGTCATGTATATCCGATTATAGAGACTAGTTACCAGACATCCGACATGTGCTTCGTACGGGGCAGACACTTATCCAGCCCCAGGCCTAGCACGTGACTATCCGATACTGGACCGATACGCACAATACAATCGTATACTACGCTTGATACAGATCTTAATATTCTTAAATGGATATGTCCGGAGAATTGGGAAGACTTGGTGCTTTGCTAGGAGTCGACCTTGTCTCGTAAATCGGTAGAACGTAGTACTTGGTACGTACGTGATTCGGATACTCCGACGACCGTATTTACTGCCAATTTATCCGGGGATCTCATGGGTCGCTTCCCGATAATCCACCGATGACGCACAACTCGCACTCTTGAATAATCTGGGATTATATAGAAGAGAGAGAAAATTAATCTAGGATTAATTACGGAGATATTTTATCTAGGATAAAATATCGTCTAGAGAGAGATAACGATTAATTTGGAATTAATCGATGAATTAATATATTCGATATATTAAACGAAATTAGATTTCGACGCGGAATTAAAATTAGATTTTAATTCGGGCGAACGAATTAATTTAGAATTAATTCGTTAGCGACGTGAATAGTGATTTCGCTAGGCATAATCATTTAATTACGACGCAACGGAAAAATCGTTAATTTGGAATTAACGAACCCGAGCCCGAGTGTGATTGCGAGCGCATTCGTATTTCGAATTCGAGTGCGGCAACGCAAGTCGCATCAAGCGTCAAATCAATCAGTCGCATCAAGCGTCAAATCAAATGTCACTTTGAGTGATGTGAAATGACAACATGTCACTTTATTAAAGTAGATGTGACTTGATGGACTTGTGATGGACTTGACATGAATAGTGAAAGCTTGTGGAGGGAAAACTTTTGGTTTTTGGCTCCAAAATTCATTTAATTTATTAGATAAAATTAAATGGAAATTGATTATTATTTTGGAAAATATATAATCAAAAAGGCTTTACACTTTTTGGAACAAGTTAACACATTTCTTCTCTCTCATTTTGCTCTCTTCTCTCACGCCCAAAGTGAGAAATACTCACTGGTTTTGAACCAGAAATGGCGTGACACTAAGGGGAAGCAAGAGTGGTTTTTCATGGTGAGAAATCAAGTGCTAGCACACTTACGAGTCTTGCGAAGGTGGTAGGGAGGTTCGCCCATGAGCCGGGATCCATCGGACGAGGCTTGGAGCTCCGTTTGTCATCTCAAAATTCTGTTTTTTGGAGGCAGTGGACTGCTGCAGTTCACGCATGAAGCAGTGAGCATTTTGGCCTTGATTCATCTCCAAATCGACTCAACCGATCGATGTGAGTATTCCGCTACCTCCGTTGGTGTATTCACGCATGTTTTCATTGCTTGTTTGATCTTGGGACCTAGATAATAACCAACAATGGCATCAAGAGCTATTGGTTCAAGCATGAAAATGTAGGGCTTAAAATTTGGGTAAATGTTTGTTGAGCATGATTTGAATAAATTGATTGTTTAAGTATGCTTATAACATGTTTAATTTCATTTTGGTTGGACCAATTTGTTGAAAAATGATTTGGAATTATTTTCCCCAAATTATTCCCCTTGGCCGAATGGTATATGTATTTTTGGATTCTTGGAATTTTTGATTTTTGATTCATTTGATGAGTTGGAATCTATTAGGTTGATGTTAATTTGAATCGAATTGGATTGGATTTCGAATTGGAAAAAAACCCCAAAAATTCTATGTTGGCCGAA
>SKCR01018042.1:0-20599 GCA_019454045.1 Zanthoxylum bungeanum | reverse complement strand
TTGTTCAGAAGGTAATGGGAAATGGAGCAGTGAGACTGTCGGACTTGGAAGGGAATGAGTTCACCGAGCCGATCAATGTTGACAGATTGAAGTTGTATTTTGCCTGAGGGACAGAAGACTGAATAGTCATCCGCAGAAGACCTAACCCAACGGGATAAAGAGAACTCATGCATGCATGCACACATATAACCCATTATTGCATTCCTTTTTTTTGCGTGTTTTTTTGTTTTTGTTTTATATTCACAGGTATCGAAGAATAAAAGAAAACGGAAAAGACAAGCTAATCAGAAACAGCGAAAGCACTGTATTGAATTTGGGAAAATCTAAGGCTGAGGTCCACATCGGTGTTAAGATTCAGATGGTAATCTGAGGGTTAGGCCCATTTTGAGTTTGAAATTCGGATATGGATCCCGGGTGCGAAGCCCACATGGTCAGCAGTAAAGAGAAGAATTCCTTTGATTGAGTGAGTGAGTGAGTAAAAAAAAAAAAAAAAAAAAGAGTGAGAGAGAAGTCTTTGATGGTTAAACATATGTCCGGTGATGACATTATGTGCTGTAGGGAGAAGCCTTAGAAGCGAGAAGCGCGAGACGCGCTCTTATCTGGTATTCTGAATGGATTGATCTCGGCTGGACTCATGAAGCACTTGATAAAGGTATCTCAACAGTAGAAGCCTGAACGGTTGATGAGATGACTAGTTGAAGAGATGGTGGATCGGTGAATGACCATTTGCCTGGATGTCCACACTGATTTGCCTATGCTACGATACATGATATGGTTGGAAAATAAAGAAAGAAAAGTCTCTGCAATGAAAAGAAAAGAAATAGACCGCCTATAACCGATAAGCGTGAAGCTACCCATGGGCGAGTATTAGGACCACCATGAGGAGAAATGCTACCTTAAAGGGTAGGTGAGTCAAAAAAAGAAAAATAAAAAGAGAAAAGAAAAAAAAATGACGGAAAATAATGAAAAGAAAGAGACGATGCAATAAAAGAAGACCATATCATGTTAAGTATGCTACAGTAATCACAGAATGTGACCCAGACATCCAGGTTGGTTAGACCCACTGATCCGATTCTCCGAAGCGAAATCATCGAGTTGGCTAACTTAAGGAATAAGATGCGAAGGAGCCTTAGCACACACACACACTAGGAGTCTGGTTCAGATCACCCATTCAGGGGATTGGGTTTGAGTATGTCGAATACTTCGAAGATTCTTCGGCTTTGACGCGAAGCATCCGTTGAGGACAAAAATATGTTTAGCTATCGAGATTATCTCAAAGAGAGGCACTACAGTGTGCAAAATAGAGAATCGGCATCAGTAGTAGACCTGCCGGGTATGGCATTCTGTGGGCGAGGCCCACATTGGTTCAAATCAGTTTCAGCCAGGTACGGCACTTCGGGCATGGAGGTATCAGATCAGCCAGGTACGGCACTCCGGGTATGGAGATATCAGATCAGCCAGGTACGGCACTCCGGGTATGGAGATATCAGTTCAGCCAGGTACGTCACTCTGGATATGGAGATATCAGATCAGTTCAGCCAGGTACGGCACTCCGGACATGGAGATATCACAGCTGACGACCCCTAGGTACGGGGTTAGCATTCAGACATTTGTGGCTCTCTAGGTACGGAGGCGTCACTGCGACACCCTAGGTACGGGGTTAGCACTCAGACATTTGTGGCTCTCTAGGTACGGAGGCGTCACTGCGACACCCTAGGTAAGGGGTTAGCACTCAGACATTTGTGGCTCTCTAGGTACGGAGACGTCACCGCGACACCCTAGGTACGGGGTTAGCACTCAGACAGTTGTGGCACTCTAGGTACGGAGGCGTCACTGCGACACCCTAGGTACGGGGTTAGTACTCAGACATTTGTGGCTCTCTAGGTACGAAGACGTCACTGCGCGACACCCTAGGTACGGGGTTAGCATTCAGACATTTGTGGCTCTCTAGGTACGGAGGCGTCACTGCGACACCCTAGGTACGGGGTTAGCACTCAGACATTTGTGGCTCTCTAGGTACGGAGACGTCACTGCGACACCTAGGTACGGGGTTAGCACTCAGACATTTGTGGCTCTCTAGGCACGGAGACGTCACCGCGACACCCTAGGTACGGGGTTAGCACTCAGACATTTGTGGCACTCTAGGTACGGAGGCGTCACTGCGACACCCTAGGTACGGGGTTAGCACTCGGACATTTGTGGCTCTCTAGGTACGGAGACGTCACTCACTGACACCCTAGGTACGAGGTTAGCATTCAGACCACAGCGACGCCCTAGGTACGGGGTTAGCACGCCAGGTACGGCATGTGGACTATTCAGACATTTGTGGCTCTCTAGGTACGGAGACGTCACCGCGACACCCTAGGTACGGGGTTAGCATTCAGACCACAGCGACGCCCTAGGTACGGGGTTAGCACGCCAGGTACGACATGTGGACTATTCAGACATTTATGGCTCTCTAGGTACGGAGACGTCACCGCGACACCCTAGGTACGGGGTTAGCATTCAGACCACAGTGACGCCCTAGGTACGGGGTTAGCACGCCAGGTACGGCATGTGGACTATTCAGACATTTGTGGCACTCTAGGTACGGATGCGTCACTGCGACACCCTAGGTATGGGGTTAGCACTCAGAAAACCAACATCATCACTGCGGTACTCTAGGTATGGAGACGCAACCGCGACGCCCTAGGTACGGGGTTTAGCATTATCAACTCAGCACAGCAGGCAGACCAGGTGACAGCTGGCGAGCCAGGTAAGTAAAAATGCATTGCACGTACTTTGATAGGATTGTCATTGTCACACACTGCACAAGTCCCATCAAAGTGGGGGCGACTGTAGGCATTGCATTTTTACACATTAGCCCAATGATGAGTCTCGTATGGAGGCAACTACTTCTTTAGTCATGAAAGTCGCGGGAAACGGACGTTGGAAGGGTAAAGTTGGAAAATGGAATTTTTGATGGATTTAATCTCGTTGTTTTTGCTTCGTTTGCTTGTTATACCTCTGTTTCTAAGCTCACCTTAGGCCCAAAACTCCCATAGACCACATACCTAACCCAAACCATGCCCAAATGCCCAAGTCAACCCAAGTCAAACCAAGTCAAACCAAACCTATGCCCATTGGCCATGATTCACGCCCATTGCTCTTTATTTAGGTAATTGCACATTAATCACATGTTTAAATCTTGTTAAATCCTTACCTAAATAAAAGAAATCAAATCAAATCCCTACCAAATCAAATCCAATCCCAAATCCTAATTAGGAGATCTATTCCTTATTAGAAACCAATTAGGAGATTCTCTCCTATTCAAATTAGGAAAGTCATCTCCCTTTGCCTATAAAAAGAGGCCTTCACCCCCCATTCAAAACCTAGCACACATATTTCCCCAAGCACGTCCCAAGCACTTTCTCAAGCCTCCTTGTACGTCCAAAAACCTCCTTGAAGCCTCCATTGCCGAATCATTAAACCTAAGCACCCTCCATTGCCGCATCATTCTTCCTTCACCAAAACCCTTCACGCCTAAACCCCTTTTCACAGCCCTCCATTGCCAAGTTCCAGCCACCATTCACAGCCCTAAAACACCTTAAAATAAGCCTCAAATACAGCCCCAAAGTCGCACAAAAGACCCCCCATTCACAGCTCCAATTCAGCGCCCAAAACAGTCCCGGAACACCCCTCACTGCACCTTGAACTGCACAGTTTCGTCCCCTGTTCTGGTCAGTTTTTTTGTTGCGTCTTCAACCCATAAAACAGTCCTAAAATCACCTAAACACCATCCCAAAAACCTCCATAAAGTTTCCCTAAAAAATCCCCACAAACGCACCTCCCTAAGCCTTCAAAATCACCCAAAACAGTCCGCTAAACCATCAAGACAGTGACCTGAAACGTAGCAGCGAATCAGCAGCGAAACGGACTTGAAACAGCAGCCCGAGCAGCAAAACAGCGAGGAAAGACGTGGAGTTGGTGAACTAAAAGAGTAGCGGATCATTCACCCTTCCAACGGACGTGTAACACCCTTTCTTAGACGACAAAAGAGGTTAGACCTGAGGGCACCTTTCTACTTATCTTCTTTATTGTTGTTTTATTTATTTTGATATATAATGGCATGAGAGTCGTTTGAAGCATGATGTGATTGTTGGGTGAGCGGGATATGTGTTCCCTTTTGTGATATATCGGATGGAAACCCGGACGTAAATTCCATAGCCGATTCCGAATGGACGGTAGTATGGTCTGTACTCGGGATACAATGCCACGTACCACTTAAGATACACGTATCTCGTCTCATCCAAATTTGTATTTGAGCATGTTATAGTCTTTAGGTTATATGTTTATTATTTAAAGCATGGTTTAATTTAGTTTGTTATTTATTTGTTAAAGCATGTTTAGGTTGTCCATTATGCATGTTCTTAGTTTATGATGCGTTTGGGTAATGAGTTATACATGTGATTCAATGGTTCAATATGCTTGTTGTGTTACATTGCGTGAAAATTATTTGGATGAAAGCATGTTAGATCTAAGTACCCTTGAGCATGATTATTGAGTAGACTTGGTTAGTTCATTGCACAAATTATATCATCACAAGTGACATAAGTAGGGACCATTCCGAACCCAACGGTTTGAGGTCTTCCCTTGCGAGGGGTGAGTGCGGCCTTAAATCTTTGTCCCGGTTCACACCGGGTGGCGACTCCATGTTATTTCATACTTCCCAACTAGGCCGCGAGCCTAGAACAGCGTCGCCCAGGTTCTGTTGTCTACAGTGTTCCAGGAGGAGTCCACATTGAAAGAATACTATACTCTTTCAAGTAATTGAGAAACTTATTACTTAAGTATTTTCATCATGGCCCAATCATGATGTTTTAATACTTTAGCCGATCTGTTGTCTACTTCGTGTCGAAACTCTTTGAATTTATCAAAAGTTTCTGATCTGTGTTTCGAAAGAAACACATAACCATAACGCGATGCCACATCCGTAGAGGTTACAAAGTTTTCATATCCACCTCTAGCCTAGCTAGACATGGGCCCACTTACGTCACTATGAACGAAGGGTAACAGATCGGTGGCTCTTACACTTTTACCAAGTAAAAGTATTTTAGGCATTTTGCCCAATAAACTAGATTCGTAAACATTATTTGAATAGAATCAAATCCGTCCTAGTATCCACTCTTCAAAAGTGAGGATATACGAGTCTTGTTTGATGTGTCCCAGACAACAATGCTACTTTTAAGTTTCAACTGATTTATTCAGTTTGAGCTATTTGTTTGTCATATCATACGTTCGAGATTTATTTATATTCAAAATATAAATACTGTTATTCACATCTAATGTGTTTATCTCAATATCATCTTTATAAAATAAAATACTTTAGTGTTCTAGAATATAAAGGTATACCCGCAACGTGTTGAACCCTGATATAGAGATAATGTTCCTAGTCAAACTAGTTACATTATAACAGTTTCCTAATTTAAGTACACACCGAAAGGGTAGTTCCTAAACTTAGGTATCTACGGTTAAAACAGCGACTCTCGTCCCATTTTCGATTCGTAGATAAATCTCAACTGAAGTCAGTATCCTGCTTATCAGCAGATTCTGCACACCAGTACATATTTATGTACCACATTTAGTATCTAAAATCCAATTTTAATACTAATAGTGAACATGTTTATAACAAACACATTTGAAGATGGAGCCTTGCATCGTCTTCACTTCCTTCATGTCTGCCTTGTCCATACGGCAGTCACGCTTCCAGTGACCCCGTTTTCCATAATTTAGGCAGACATCTTGGGATATGTCATTTGTCTTCCTAAAAGAATATGACGATTTTTACTTTGCCCTTTTCCACACCCAGAAGCCTTCAGCCAAGCTTTGGCCTTCTGGAATGTTGAAGTAAGATGCGCCTTGCGCTTCTTGCCCTATTGAAAATTCTGGCTTTGTCTTCTTGAGTATAGCCGTTAACTCCCCAAGAGTTTTCTATTGCAATTAGTACTTCTAAGATCTAAGGATAGATGTATGAAGATCCTTTAATTTCAATATCATATTATAAGGATCTAATCCTTAGTTCTGACTAAGAAATTAATGAGTCTTTGCGGCAAGCATAACGGATTAAGCACTAAAGTTATCATCACATGAATATTCCAAATATCATGTTCTACTATTTGCTCAACTTCTGGCTTAGGCTCGAGACATCACTCTATCAAATAAAGTAACTTCTCGGTCCCTAGGACTATCCTGAGATTTTATTCCCAATTTGAAAATTAAAGCCGTTTAAAAAACATTTTCTCCCAGGATTATGTTCTAAACGCTAATCTTTCATTTATCTTGATTCCAATAGTCTAACTATCAAATCAACGATTTTAGGTACTATTTATTATAATGATTACTATAGTCTAACTATATAATCAACTATAATTTAATTGGTTTAAATTCAAATATATTGATTACTATAATCCAATTATATAATCAACTATAAATTGAAATAGTTTGAATACAGTCCAACTGTTTAAATAAAATAACGATTAAATATTAGTCCAACTAATATATTTATTATTTGACGAAAAATTTGAAATGAGCGCGTATTGGCAAGTAACTAAACGAATATTGCAAATTTAATACTTGCCTCCCACTATTTTTCGGCGAGCCTCTAACCCTCTGTGGAGTACTCGGGAAACCTTGTTTCCTAGTGGGCTAGGACCCCGTTAAATAACACACAATCTTGACTTTGGCCAACAAATTGTATGATAATTAACTAGGTAGATCTCTAAGATCAATTGGATCCCATCCAATTCCTAGATCATGTAGGTGGACATCCAAGTCCGAAACATATATCTTATATATGCCAATATATCCAATATATTCCCTAATCTTTTTCCTCTGAATCAACTAAGCTTTGGTTTTGGCACAACAAACTTAAAGATCCCAGTTAAGCGGAACCCATTGACCTTGGAAAGCTTCGTAATCGATGTCGATGGACAATAAGTGATCTTGACTTTGGCCAAAAAATCACAACTTGGACAAGACACCGATATGGAACAAAGCCTTCATGATTCAAACACATCCGCGATGGACAAAGGTCTTGACTTTGGCCAACAAACCAGTGCCAATCTTGGATCTTGAGTAAGAATCACTCAATGGAAGGAAAAACGCTTAATATATATTGAGGGTTTTTCGCGTAATTGGCAACCAATTAATTATCTTTGTTAGGTCTCATCATCATACACCCTTAAACATGCATTCTAAAAATATAATAAGGCGCGTATAAATAAAATAATAATGATATGCGGATGGATATTTAACACATTTTGTTCCTAGAACAAATCTCTCCATTTCCTCTCTCCCGCTAGCACAAGTATTACTTCTACCCGATTACATAACACTTCTAAAGAAACCTCATTTACATTGAGGGGAATAGGTGAGAAGAGAAATACAAATAGTCAATAGGTAATAGGCTGGACACGCAGGTCCAATTAATAAATTCTTAATTTATTACAACAATTTCCAAAATTGCCCTCACCCATCTAATATCCATCCGATATGCATTATTCATACATCACATCCATGTATTCACACAAATCATGTTATCAGTCAATCTAATCCAATTAATTAATCTGAAATTAATGACCATCCAATGTTCAGACAACGATTTGATTTTGCGCGAGTCCGACTCGTTTTAAGAATAAGTACTCAAAGTACGAATTCTTGAATTATATTAAACTACAATATTAAATCCAATTTAATTTGTATTTAATACTAATTCTATATTTAATTCTAAATTAAATAATTACACTTTATAATGTGCCTTTACTGTTGGAAAATACTAAGCATCCCAAGATCATTTCAAACATTGAAAATAAGTGCGAATACAACGAGGGAGTTGCGGAATACTCACATCGATCGGTTGAGCGACGCGCGAGGCAACAAAAATTTTCTTTTTCTGCCCACTGGACTGCTCGGCAAACTCACTGCAGTGGCTAAAATTTGGTCTCCAAAAATTTGCCATGGATCATTTTCATCAAGCTCCAAGCTTCGTCAAACTATTCCAGGCTCATGGGTGGACTTCCCTGTCACCTTCGCATGATCCCGGAGTGTGCTAGCACTCTTGATTTTGCAACAAAATCACACTTAGCTTCCCTTTCTGCTCACGGTTTTACCCAGAAAACCAGTGAAGAAAATTAGCCCCAATGGGCGTGAGATGAGAGAAGAAATGAGAGTGAGAGAGATGAAATGTGTAATTGGTTTTTGGTAATTCATATTTCAAAAACATATACCAAATTTTGGCTTTAAAAAGTCAAACAATAAATGCCATAAATGCCAACCACTAACATCAATCAATCAATCCATCAATCAATCAAATCAATCAATTGTCACATCACTCAAAGTGACATGATTTGAAGTTTGATGTGACTAGCGATTTGACGCTTGATTTTACTTGCGTGCCGCACTCGAATTCGAAATGAGAATGCACTCGCAAACAATCTCGGGCTCCGGTTCGCTAATTCCAAATTAACAAATTTTATGTTGCGACGCAATTAAATGATTACGCCTAGCGAAGTCACTATTCACGTCGCTAACGAATTAATTCTAAATTAACTCGTTTGCCCGAATTAAAATCTAATTTTAATTCCGCGTCGAAATCCAATTTCGTTTAATATATCGAATATATTAATTAATCGATTAATTCCAAATTAATCGTTATCTCTCTTTAAATGATATTTTATCCCAGATAAAATATCTCCGTAATTAATCCCAGATTAATTTTCTCTCTCATCTTATTAATCCTAGATTAATTAAAAGTGTGAGTCATACGTCATCGGTGAATCTTCGGGAAGCGACCAATGAGATCCCCGGATATGTTGGCAGTAAATTCGGTCGTCGGACTATCCGAACACGTAAGTACCTCGTACTATGTTTATACCGATTTACAAGACAAGGTTGGCTTCTAGCAAAGCGCCATGCCTACTCAATTCTCCAGAAATATCCTTATATGAATATAAGGATCTATATCAGGTGTAGTATACGTAGTATTGCGTATTTCGATCCAGCATCGGATGATCGCGTGCAAGGCCTGGGGCTGGTACAGTGTCTGCCCCGTACGAAGCATATATCGGATTACGAGCAACTAGTCTCTTTATTATCGGATAATCATGACCAAGTCATACTATCCTGACAGTTGCAACCTTTTTAGAGAACCAGTTATGTATCCCTACGCGATCATCATCTCCATATGACTGGAGTGACACTTCCGTCTTGACATCACACCCAACACACTACGATTCTCGATATACCCAGAAGAGGCGTACACAGAAACTGGTTAAAGCCCTGGACGACCAAAACCAAAGTATATTGATTGTCGTAAGTATTAGCAGTGCAAGTCTCAGGTTAAGACCAAATACACCTACCCTGATTTCGGACTTCCATAGACACATAGTCATACTACCAATGGAATTCCGATGGGGTCTATCCAGAGCGAAGCTGTTTCCCGTACCATCGGTAAAACACAACCTCCTATTACACTTGCATGAGTATCCTATACCCAATTATATGAGAACTATGTCGTTGTGCCCTCACAACGCGCACAAGTGTAATACTAGTCTTTTATGTATTTATCGATGTCCAATCTCGATAATACTTTGACTAGGGATATTTAATGATTTATCCTTCATGGACTGATATTGTCTCATATCATTCTCAATCCAGGAACAAATCATAGGGACCTCCTATCATTTATATATCTTGGTGATCTAATCACAAATTAAAAGAGTGCAATCTCCTTTGTCACATAGTTAATTTGTACAACAACACCATGATTTGTACAAATAGTGACGCTATGGGTCATAATTGTCCAACAATCTCCCACTTGGCCTATAGCCAGTCACTCGAGTGTCTAACACCCGAACTATGTACGGTTGGCTCAAACTGCTGAGAAAATGCTTTCGTCAGTGGATTTGCAAGATTATCGTCTGATGCGATGTATACGATCATCACATCGCTAGGATGTATGATCCGAACGAATCAGATGAATATCTTAGTATATATCTGGATTGTTGATGAGACCATTAATTCTTTAACTTGTGATTACGCCTAGCTCAGTTGCTAGCAGAATTATATCTAATCTAATTAGATTTGTTATCGACCCAAATAGCTTCTATTGCCGCCTCAGCTGCAGCAATAACCCGCATTTGTTGTTTATATGGTAACAGTATCTTGCTTGGAAGATTTCCAGCTCATTGTACCGTTATTCAAACTTTATAGTACCGTTTGGGACTTATAGTCATTTTATCGGTTTAGGAAACTTGCAGTAGTGATCCCAGTCACTTCAAGTTCTCCTTCTCCACAGATTACAACATCCTTAGTTCTCTAAGATAATAACGGATGTTCTTAATATCAATCCAGTGACTATCACTTGGATTGGCCTGTTTGTGAATCCATATGTTCAAAGCGTATGAGACACCAGGTCACGTACATTTTTCAATGTACGAGTTCTCGGAGAGTTTTTCTCGAAAGCCAAGCTTTCACCGATTGTTATTATGGGAATGTCATTTCCAAGAAATGACATGTTATCATTATTTATATAGGACATTATTGTCAGTGCGCTCCCACTAACCCTCTTATATACACAAGAATCATTTCGTTTTGAATTAAATCATAAACTATTATGATTACATCAAAACGATAATTCCAAGAACCTATGTTTGCTTCAATCCAAACATGGATCGAATAACCTGCAAACCTTATTTGCTTGTTATGGTACGAAAAAATTGACAGGATATTGTAAACATCCTCCGAAAGGTTTCCTTTTCAGGAAAGCGATTTTCCCGTTAAGCTGTCATATTTCACTAATGAAACATGCAGCATTAGCAAGCATTATCCAAATGGATTTACCGTGGCAACAGGTAAAAGGTTGAATCATAATCAACACAATGTTGATAACGATACCTTTCCGCTAAAAGCCTAGCTTTATACGTTGGTATGTTTCCATCGATGTATGTATTCCTTGAAGACTTATATAGTACCAATAGGCACAATGCCTTGTGGTACATCAACTAGTATCCAAACTTGTTGATTTACATGGAATCCAATTCAGATTAATGACACTTTGTCATAATTAGGGAGTCGATACCTGGTATCACTTCCTCATACGTAGTCAGTTGGTATGCCTCAATAAGATAGACATCTTTATGGTGAGATCAGAAACCCATACCCCAGGTTGTTTTCTGACTCTCTCCGACATACGCGGTTCTTGTGTATTCGAAGATTATGGTATAGTTTCATCTTTGATGAACTATTTATGTTTCATTAAGATTTGGTGCCTAGAATAGTATTACTCCGATTTTCATCGAGTTTTACTATCCTCCCACTTACCACTGCATATCGGTATTCCTCTCAGGAAAACCGCATGGTGAGCAACAATTTAATTGTTCTCATGTGACATGTATAAGTACTATACTTTGGTATCCCTAGGATAACCTATAATTCAACACTTATCCAATTTGGGTTTTAGTTTGGTATCATCCAAACATATGCCCAGCATTCCCAAATTTTCAGGAATGTGAAACCCGGTTTCTTTCCTGTTCATATCTAATATGATATTTGTCAAACAGATTATTATGGAACCTTATTCTAAATAAGTTCTTGCACTGTTTTTGCGTATCCGTTGAAGGAAATGGTAGCTCAGAGCGACTCATGATTAAGCTTATCATGTCCAACAAAATTCGGTTTATCCGTTCAGACACACCGTCAAACTGACGTGTTCCGAGAGGAGTCGTCATTGAAAGAATATTATACTCTTTCAAGTATATTAAAAACTTATTGCCTAAGTATTTTCATCATGGTCTAACCATGATGATTTTATACTTTAGCTGATCTGTTTGTCTATTTCGTGTCGAAACTGTAAAAGTTTCCGATTTGTGTTTCAAAAGAAACACATAACCATAACGCGATGCCACATCCGTAAAGGTCATGAAATATTC
Organism: Zanthoxylum bungeanum; assembly: GCA_019454045.1. Classification (NCBI taxonomy): domain Eukaryota; kingdom Viridiplantae; phylum Streptophyta; class Magnoliopsida; order Sapindales; family Rutaceae; genus Zanthoxylum; species Zanthoxylum bungeanum. The sequence continues at coordinate 8,633 of SKCR01018042.1, read as the reverse complement.
ATCTCCACCTCTAGCCTAGCTAGACATGGGCCCACTTGCTTCACTATGAACTAGGCTTATAGATCGGTGGCATTTACACTTTTACCAAGTAAATAGTGTTTTAGGCACATTGCCCAATAAACTAGATTCGTAGACTTTATTTGATTGGAATCAAATCAGTCCGAGTACCCACTCTTCAAAAGTGGGGATATACGATTCTTGTTTAAATGTGTCCTAGACAACAATGCTACAATATGTTTCTTCTGATCAAATCAGTTTGAGCTATTTGTTTGTCATGTTATATGTTTGAGATTTTATTTATATTCAAAATATAAATTCTGTTACACACATCTAATGTGTTTATCTCAATATCATCTTTATATAATAAAACACTTTAGTGTTCTAGAATATAAAGGTTCACCCGCAGTGGGTTAAACACTGATATAGAGATAATGTTTCTAGTCAAACTAGTTACATTATAACAGTTTCCAAATTTAGGTACGCACCCGATGGTAGTTCCTAAACTTAGGTATCTACGATTAAAACAGCGATTGTCGTCCCGTTTCCAATTCGCAGATAAATCTCTACTGAAGTTAGTATCCTGCTCATAGCAGATTCTGAACATCAGTATATATATTTTACGTTCCACACTAAGTATTTAAAATCTAATTTTAATACTAGTTGTGAACATAATGTTGACAAACATATTTGAAGTCGGAGCCTTGCTCGTCTTCAATTCCTTCATGTCTGCCTTGTCCAAACGGCAGTCACGCTTCCGCGATCCCGTTTGCCACATTTTAAGCAGACATTTTTGGGATATGTCATTTATCTTCCCAGAAGATTATAATGATTTTGCCTTTGCCCTTTTCAACATTCCAGTAGCCTTTGGCCAAGCCTCGGGTTGCTAGAATATCGAAGTAAAGTGCGTCTTGCGCTACTTGCCATATTGTAAAATTTGACTTTATCTCCTTGAGAATAGTCATTAATTCTCCAAGAATTAATTATTGCAATTTAGTACTTCTTAGATCTAAAGATAGATCTTTGAAGATCCTTCAATTTCTTTATCATACTTTAGGGATCTAATCCTTAGTTCTGATTATTAAATTAAGGAGTCTACTGCGACAAGCTTAATGGATTAAGCACTTAAGTTATCATTACATGAATCTTCCAAAGATCATGCTCTACTATTTGCTTAACTTTGGGCTTAGGCCTAATATGTTATTTTATCAAATAAAGTAACTTATTAGTTTTTCCAGGACCATCCTGAAATTTATTCCCAATTTTGAAAATTAAACCATTTAAATACATTTTCCCTAGGATTATGTTTTAAATGTCAATCTTTCAATTTCTATCTTGATTCTAATAGTCCAATCAACGATTTAGGTATTATTTATTATAATGATTACAATAGTCCAACTATTTAATCAACTATAATTTAATAGATTAAATCAATTATATTGATTACTATAATCCAATTATAAAATCAACTATAAATGAATAGTTTGAATACAGTACAACTGTTAATTAAAACAATGTTTAAATATTACTCCAACTAATATTTAATTTATATGACGAATGATATTTATGATTGAGCGCATATGGCAAGTAATTAAACGAATATTGCAAATTCAATTCTTGCCTCCCACTATTTTTCGGCGAGCCTCTAACCCTCTGTCGAGTACTCGGAAAACCATGTTTCCTAGCGGGCTAGGATCCCGTTAAATGTCACACAATCTTGACTTTGGCCAACAAATTGTATGATAATTAACTAGGTAGATCTCTAAGATCGATTGGATCCAATCCAATTCCTAGATCAAGTAGGGGGACATCCAAGTCCGAAACATATATCTTATATATGCCAATATATCCAATGTATTACCTAACCTTTTTCCTCTGAATCAACTAAGCCTTGGCTTTGGCACAACAAACTTAGTGATCCCAGTTAAGCGTGACCCATTGACCATGGAAAGCTTTGTAATCAATGTCGATGGACAAGAAGTGGTCTTGACTTTGGCCAACAAACCAAAACTTGGACAAGACACCAATATGGAACAAAGCTCTCGTGATTCAAACACATCCTCGACGGACAAAGGCCTTGACTTTGGCCAACAAGCCAATGTCAGTCTTAGATCTTGAGTAAGAATCACTCAATGGAAGGAAAAACGCTTAATATTTAGCGAGGGTTTTTGAGTGCAAATTGGCAACCAATTTATTATCTTTGTTAATGTCCGATTCCGAATTCAATCCAATTAAATCCTAAATCAACATTTCCCAAGTATTTCAAATTCATCCAATGATTCAAAAAACAAAAATCACCATGATATTAGGGCACCACTAGATTCGGCCAAGCCAAACATTTTGGAGAAAATGCATCCAATTCAATTTTCATCAAATTGATCATGCATAAAACTATGTTATCATCATTCAAGCATATTCAAACAAACAATTTCATCCAAACATGCTCAAATCAATTTTACCCAATTTTACCCAAATTCTAATTTCATGCTTAAACAAGGCTCAAGATACCATTGTTGGGTTTCTACTATAGTCCCAAGATCATTCAAGCATTTAAACATGTGTGAATACAACAAAGAAGTATGGCGGAATCATACTTACATTGATCGGATTTTGATGCGATGAACATAGAATAATTTGCTCATGCCTTGAAGCTCTCGGCAATGTCCAAAAAATTGTGCTCCAAGTTTTGGTCACCCTCCATGTGTGTGCTCCAAGCTCCAAGCTTTGTAAATGGTGATTCCATGCTCAAGGGTTTGTTTCCCTATCACCTTTAGATGACTCTTAATGTGTGCTAGCACTCTTGAAAATTTGCCACAAATCTTCCTTAGCTTCTTCTTGATATTCTTGGCCAAGCCAAGAAAATAAGAAAGAAAATGGTCCTTGGCCAAAACTAGAGAGGAGAGAGGAGGAAGATGAAGTTGTGTGTTGTATTTTGTTTTTACAAAAAACTAATACCAAAATTGTTTTCCAAAATTATGTATATGCCTTTCAAAAAGTCAAACAATATTTTGGAGCCAAAATGGCAATATATGCCTACAACAACTCACATCACTATTCACATCAATCAATGATGACAAGCATCACTTCACTCAAAGTGATGTGACTTCCATCACTTGATTGACTAGTGATTTGACGCTTGATGTGACTTGTGGGCCGCACTTGAATTCGAAATGTGAGTAGGCCCGCAACCACTTCCGGGCTCGGGTTCGCTAATTTTGAATTAATAAATTTTCCGTTGCGACGTAATTAAATCAAATTTAATTAAATAATTATGCCTAGCAAAATTACTATTCACGTCGCTAACGAATTAACTCTAAATTAACTTGTTGGCCCGAATTAAAATCTAATTTTAATTCTGCGTCGAAATCCAATTTCTTATAATATATCGAATATATTATTTGATCGATTAATTCCAAATTAATCGTTCTCTCTCTTTCAATAATATTTTATCCTAGATAAAATATCTCCGTAATTAATCCCAGATTAATTTTCTCTCTCTTATAATTAATCCCAGATTAATAAAGTGCGAGTCATACGTCATCGGTGAATCTTCGGGAAGCGACCCATGAGATCCCCTGATATGTTGGCAATAAATCCGGTCGTCGGACTATCCGAACACGTACGTACCTAGTACTACATTTTTACCGATTTACAAGACATGGTTGGCTTCTAGCAAAGCACCGTGCCTACCCAATTCTCCAGAAATATTCTTAAAGAAATATGTAATCTTTATCAGGCGTAGTATACGTAGTATTGCGTATTGCAATCCAGTATCGGATGTCACGTGCTAGGCCTAGGGCTGGAATTGTGTTTGCCCCGTACGAAGCACATATCGGATCTCTGGTAACTAGTCTCTATAATCGGATAAACATGACCTAGTCAAAATATCCCGATAGCTGCAGCATAAAAGAGCACCAGTTCCGTATCCTACGTGATCATCATCTCCACTATGACTGGAGTGATACTTCCGTCTTGACATCACACCCAATACACTACGATTCTCAATATACCCAGAAGAGGCGTACACAGAACCTGTTAAAGCCCTGGATGACCAAAACCAAAGTATATTGATTGTCGCAAGTATTAGCGGTGCAAGTCTCAGGTTAAGACCAAATACAGCTACCCTGATTCAGACTTCCATAGACACATAGTCATACTACCAATAGAATTCCAAGGGGTCTATCCATAGCGAAGCTGTTCCCATACCATCGGTAAACACAACCTCCTATTACACTTGCATGAGTATCATATACCCAAATATATGAGAACTATGTCGTTATGCTCTCATAACGCGCACAAGTGTAATACTAGTCTTTTACGCATTATCGATGTCCAATCTCGATAATACTCCGACTAGGGATATTTAATGATTAAACCTTGGTGGATTGATACTGTCTCATATCATCTCAATCCGGAACTAATCATAAGGACCTTTTATCATTTATATATCTTGGTAATCTAATTACAAATGATAAAAGAGCAATTTCCTTTGTCACATGGTTAATTTGTACAACAACACCATGATCTGTACAAATAGTGATGCTATGGGTCATAATTTTCCAACATCGGTTCCGGTTCCGGATATTTTGGAACCAGAACCGGACCGGTAAAAAATCGGTTCCATCTATTTGGAACCGGAACCAGACCGATTACAACCGGTTCCGGTTCCAAACCAGGATTTTCGATCTGGCTCAAACCGGTTCTGGGTAGACCCGGAACCGGTGCTCACCCCTATCCTCTATTAGGACAAATTTAAGGTCTTCGCAGACCAAGATAGCATTCATATCACTTTTCCATTTAACATAATTATCCCCGGTTAATTTTTCTTGTTTTTTGAGAATTGAGATAATTGCAGATGCCATGGCTGAAAAATAATAAACGCGCATTCAACATTCATTCGACGTATATTAAAATCATCAAACATTTAGGCATAAAATTAAACATGATGCATGATCAATGTATAATAAATTAGAAACCTAAAAGAATTACTATGTCACGGTTATCTATCACACAAATAAGTGTAGTCGTAGGGTAGGTCAAGTATTCACATGATAGACTGAGACATTCTCAATTGATTAATATATCTGAAATAACTCTTATTCCTATATTAATCAACTACCGTTATTTTGATCAAGGAAGCTTTGATTAACAACTTAATCATTCTTTTGTGAGTGTGACCCATTATTTCGGAACCCTTAGACTTAACTAGTGAAGTGCCACCGTATGGTATGTCAAATCACCAGATACATCTAGATCTCTATCCTTTCGAAATCCAAACCTGATATTGACCCAAAAAAAGACACCATCCGTTGAGGGACGAAAGCAAATCCATCTCGAGACGCCTATTAAATCTCACGTTTCTGGATAACAATGGAGATCACGGGATATATTGTGGTATACCCATCTCCCACTCACTATTTTGAAGTATAAGGTTTCTATCTCACTAGTATCTTATGAATCTTAGATTATACTCGGCTAAAGTCATAACCTTATTAATACTAGTTGATAATTTAGTGATCTAACCAATTTTAACTCTTAAAATTTTATTCACTAATTCTGATTAGTCTCTACTAACCAATTAACTTAATTAAACTAATTTAATCAAGTTGTTATATTGATTTAATCAATTTAACTCTTAAATTATTAGTCCACTAATAGGTTTTAAAATTTAAAATTCAATGAATGGACCAAATGTCATTATTATTCCAAAGGTACGTGGTATTGTATCCCGAGTGCAGACCATATTATCGTCCATTCGGAACCGGCTATGGAATTTATGTTGGGTTTTCATCCGATATACCAAGGAAAATAATGTACTCATAATGTCCATTTGTTTCTAAAACTTGAATTCGCAATTTTTAAACATTTAAACCAATTAATCTTATTAATTTGTTTGCATGCATCACATATTTTTATTTAACTTTTAAAATACATAAAATCATATTTTATGACTAGAATATCATGCATATCTACATTTTATGGCATGTGAAAATGAAAGAGTAGGCACCCTAGGCTATATGACATGTTAATAAACAATTTAAAACATACATATAAACCCAGGTCTAGGAATCGCGACGCCTAGAAAACCAGAACCTGAAAAAGCATCAGATCTGTGTCGCGTCGCGACGTGAGAAGACCTGCGTCGCAACGCGATCGATGTAGTAGCCTCTCTTCTCATATGCGTAGCGCGTCGCGACATGCTAAGGGGTTGCGGGCTGGAAATTGCAAAAACATACACATTTCAAATTGTGTTGACAGGGCTCTTATTTTTCTATACTAATCTAGTTAATACAATAAATTCAAGGCATCCATTGGTCTTCAAATATTGTTCCATGGAGTGTTGTTGAGTTCTTCGCGGAATTTCTCTGTCATAAGTCCTTCGCGACATCGGCTCCCCCAAGTTACAAATAGGGTTACATAAATGACTTATTACAAAAGAAATGAACTTACAACACTTGAAATAATATGACCTTATGGTCTTACATTTCCAATGCTAAAAACAAGAGCCGGAAAAAATAACGATCAACGCAATACATTCATCACATAAATCAAAATTAAACATTCATCACATGAACATTAAAACCATTCATTTCATGAATCTAATTGTGCCTACTCATCACAACATGCATTTTAATAATCTATATCTCATATAAATTATAAAAACTAAAATGAGAAGGGTTAAGAAAACTTTTCAACCTTAAGCTCTCGATGCCAATTGTAGGAAATGACTTTCCTTAGCACGGCGGAAGTTGCTTGTGGTGGCACCAGGTCCGGTGTGGATCTTTAAAATTTTCTTTGCCTTCTCTTTTTGTTGTAGTAGCCGAGATCAATCCTTAGGTGTCCAACGCTTGGATCAACCACTTGATCTTCCGAACTATGACTCGAAACCAACAAACCGAAGTGTAGGCTTCACTCACAAAGATCAAACCTCTAAACTATTTATAAAATTGAGATGTCACAATGGTGTTTGGCTTTTTGGAATTTCAAACACTCTCACAACACTTGTGAATGCTTGAACTCTCTCTATTTTCTCTCAATTGCACTTGTGTGAATGAATGCAAAATGTTAACCTTTTGAATTGAGAGAAATGGTAGAGATTATATTCTCTTACACAAGCCAACTAACCTTGTCATTAAGTATCTAATGTTTTCTTGCAATGGCCAACACAAAAATTTGAATGCCATACCAAATCATAAGAAATGATAAGCTAAAGACAAGCACTTTGTCATTAAGCATCTAATGCTTTCTTTCAATGGAAAACACATAAATGTGGAGGCCATACCAAAGCATAAGAATGGATTAGGTAATGACAAAACTATTAGGTGTATACAAGCCACCCAATAGACATAATAAATTGGAGAGCATGGCAAGCCATATGGCTTTGTCTCCTAAGGTAAATAAAAATCACTATCTCAATAATGATTAAATTACCTTCAATTATGTTGTAGTAATTATCTCATAATTATTACTAACTTGATTATCTCATAATGAAGACTTGATTATCTCATAATCAAAGAATTCTAGAAAATATTAAGTTAAACTAATTTAACATAGTTTTCATTTGTGACAATAAATATTATTAATCTCATTAATAATATATAAATATAATGTGAGCATATTATTAGACAATCTAATTATATTAGGTTTGCTACAGTTAATCGAGCTAGCACGGGGACCAAATGGACCTACGATCCTGAGCTCTAATAATTCCAAAATATTAATTAAACTCTTTAATCAAATATTACGAATTATTAACTCGGTGTTATTCCACTAAAAACTCGAAGTTTAACTCTTGTTACCGTAGATGGATAAAATAAACCGAACAACTTCGGTGTCCATCGATATAGCCATTACATATGGATATAGCCCTTCACGAATATCTCATAAATAGAGCCGGGTTAAAAGTCTGTTATACCCCTCTAAATATTTTGTCTCTTAAGCACCATTGATTCTATAATGAACAATTAATTCATAATAATTATAAATATAAAACTTTCTATTCGTAATAGAAAAGTTGAGCATTCAAATTGTTCAAGGCCCGAATCAACTCTTAAAAGAGATACTCTTCTGCTTCTCGTAAGAATGAGTGAATTCCATATCTATGTAAAATGTTCCCAGCTACACACCAAACCATATCCCTAAAATACGTAGTTATTGGCCGGGAATGCAACACCAACATCACCATAGTAAATCAAAGGACGTAGCCTGTCATGCAGGAGTTCGTAGTATACTCAGGATTAAGATCGAATCCATATATGACCATCTATTAGATAAAATGAATTTCTTCGGTTTACGAATATTAAAAGAAATTTTTATTTATCTGAGTCCAGTTCTATATGATCTCATCATACACGGTGCCTCAATTCCCATGTCACTACATGAACGATCTGGATCAAGGTCGTCATACAAGTATAGAATGAACCGCAGCTATAGATAAACCACAAACAAAGTACTCTCTTTGTTTGCTCTCTATGGACTATTTGGATTACTAACTCAAGACTTAAATCATCTTGTGCATCAAACATACAGTAAGTCTGAAGGTACAATAGTAATCAAGGTAAACAAGACAATAGAACCCTCGGAATCCCATTGGTAATATGACTATGTATTTATGGGAATCCGAATCAGGGTAGGTG